>OMNR01098172.1:0-10234 GCA_900303205.1 Mora moro
AATTTGGGTCGATTTTGTACAGTAAACATGTGAAACGATGTTTTGGCTTCAGTGGAAGAGGGGGGTGGAGGGGTATGAGCTGTTATTTTCATATCTTGGTTAAAATGTACTGTCAGCAGTGTTGTGTTCACACACACACACACACACACACACACACACACACACACACACACACACACACACACACACACACACACACACACACACACACACACACACACACACACACACACACACACACACACACACACACACACACACACCACTTCCTCTGTGTCAGTGCACGTAGGGTGCAGCTATAGATGCTGTTGCTATAGCCGGACAAAAATAACACTGATGTTCTGAAGCATACTTATATAAAGAACTTTCTGTTCCGGAACATAAAGTACCATCTAGCTTATCTCAACATGCTCTTCATGAGCATGCCGACCGAGACATGCAGGTACACGTAGAGACACAAGCGAACTGTAGAGTTTTAAAGTGAATTACATCAAGTGGGATTGAGTGTTCTATTGAACTCTAAATCAACTGCCTCGAGACAACCCTGAATCAATGACTTCATGAGGGTTGTTCCAACCATAGGCCTCGGCTCTGGGCCCAACCTCCAACCCTAGAGGATACTGAGGCTATGTTAGCTTTAGCCGTTTGGCATTTGGTACAGTTTACAAAGAACAGGCAAAAGTCCCCTTTACGAGGTGATGATGCATACAAGCTATTGGGGGAATAACTGGGTGAATGAATGGTTTATTGAAACTATGTAAGTGAATTATGTCTTCTATTTCACTGAGCGAACAAAGAAATGATTGACCACTTTCCCTGGTTATGGCTAATGCCCTACCCGGAAGAACAAGTTCAAGCCCCAGGGAATATGAACATTTTCTAGAACACATTCTTGAATTTAAAGTGACAATTCTTATTAAGCATCCACCAGTTTGAATTAATCAATTCAAAAAGTTAAATTGTTCCCAGAAAACAATCAGAGCCAATCCAAGCATTCATTAGGACTGATATTGTAATTAGGAAGCTTGGTCTCAAGCTGAGGTTTAACTGTTAAACAAAAAGGTTCAGCATATTCTCTCAGTTTGAAGTGAGGACATTTCATGCCACCCAAATTCCCCAAATTTTGGTTAACAAATATTTGAGCAAATGCTAGGGGCTTTAAGGACCTCATCGGACATAATGTTCATGGTATGCTACTAGAGAGCTATATAATGTTGTGGATAATTTTCACACATGTTAATGCTTTTTACTGTTAATACAAAAACATTTGGTCAATCTTCAAATCCCCCATCCCGTGCAAAGGTATTGCTGACAAAGGAAACCAATGGCTTGCAATACTTCTTGGTTCCTTTCCTTCAACACACCAAAGAGTCATATTAGTCAAAGTGAGATCATATTAATGTCAATCCAGCCTCCCACTTCAGTCAAATAAATTCACAGTTCCAGTTCCATCACTGAGAAAACACCTCAGAATGAGTTGACGGAAACTGGGTATTTTCACAGCCTAACACAAAATGGAACCAGAGGATCACCAATTCCGGTGTGCTCAGAGTTGACTCTGACTGTTCTGTGCGTTGTCGGGCATCACCTCCGACTGGATCGCGACCCATTTTGGGTCCTGACGCTTAGTTGAAAAAAGCTCTACAGTACGGAACTAAAAAAACAACCAAAACCCAAGCACTAGCTATGTTTACATGTGAGGCAACACTGCAGACCAAAAGCACTTTAAACCTGCACTATGCAACATGTTTAAACACATGCTACGCCATTCATACTTGTGCTATCCAAGTGGAAGTATAAACTATCGCTACATAGCTAGAAGTTTAAACTTGTGACATGTAAATGAAACACGTGCTATTATACTGTTTAAAGCTGTGCTATGTAATCTGAACATGTGCTTTGCAATTTAAATAAGTGCTTTGCAGTTTAAACATGTGCTACGTAATGCAAACCTGTGCTTTGCATTTTAAACCTGTGCTATTAAAACCCATGCTAAGAAACTAGAACTTAAACGTGTGCGATGTAACTATACGCTTGTGATTTAAGATGTAGAAGATTTGACTTGAAGATTAAAGGGCCCTTATTTTACCACCAAGTGTGAGTGTGATTAGCCACTACAAGCAGTTTCAAAATTGTCATGTAACTAAAATTGTGGGAGTGTCCACCCAGATGTATGATGACTAGATCAGTCTACCAGTCTACCCAGTGGACTACCAACTGGTAGGCTTATCTATCCATCATACATCTGGGTGGACACTCCCACTTGTGATGTCACTATGTCACATGACAATTTTGAAACGGCTTGTAATGGCTAATCACACTCACACCTGTTGGTAAAATAGGGACCCTTAAAAACCCAACAACAGTGGCACAAAATGAGAGGAAGTTAATAGAACTGGACGGACGTTTGACTCGAGGAGGATGAGGAGGAAACATAACTGCCTAGACTCCAATTATTTGGTTATGATTTATTAGGCTAATTGGCTCAAGTGGGGATCCTCAGAAAACACCAACTACCCATTGGTCTGTCTCATGGCCGACCAATCATACTTCTGCAAGGGTGGCTTAGCTTGGGGGAACTCCTGATGATTCAAGACACAGGAATGAGGTCAGATCTCAATCCTATTTTTTTTATGGACTAGAAGAAATCAAACCAGTAAGGGCTAAAGAAACAACGCCTCCTACAATGTCCTCCACATTGGTCAATGCATGAAAAACAATGCAACTTCCTAAATGATCATAATATTGCCTTTAAATTCTCATTTTAAAAGAAGTAATCTCATACACGAATGTTTACACGAAGTGTGAGTGAGACGAGAGACGAGAGACTGAGAAATGGGCGAGACAAATCAATGCAACATGAACCGAGTCCCTTCAGTCATGGGACTTACAAGACGCATCCTCTGGTTAAATAAGCCCGTCGGCGGATACGATGGCGTGTCCAGGTCTTGTTCCGTCTATCTGGAGATAACCACGGAGTTTACCATGAAAGTGACATTAAGTAATATGCGTAGGTAGATGGATTGAGGTGTGTTGCTGTCATTTGGATGCTCTTCACACTGCCTACTTCAGCTGGTCTCTCCGTGCAGATGAAGAGCCAAATGAAGAGCCATGTCGTAGCTCTTCCCCGAGTTACGTTTGGCATTGTGCCAAATGCATGTGACGCAAATGTAAAAAACACCAAAAATACAACGTTTACAATATCGATCCAATGGCACATTGATCGCAATATCCCGCAAGAAACACAACTCCGAGGAGCCGAGGTGAAGAGCCGTCGGTTTGCAGCACATATCGGAGGCAGACTCGCGATTTCCGTCTCGCTAAACTTTTCCCCCTCACACCGGCGGCAGCAGCGGGACTAACTCACTGTTAACTTACCATTAACTTACCCGGTCCGATCTCAAACCTCGTCGCACTGTCACAAATGTCCCATCGAGTGTCAAGGATTATCCCGAAGTGCTTCAGTCCTGTGACGGGACACTTCAGAGACACTTCAGATGACCCTGCGATGTCTGCGTCCTGGCGCTCAGCCGGACGAGCCTAGCGGGCTGGACCCAGAGCCTTTGATACGGGGGGTTGCTCAAGGGAGCACATGGATGTTAATACAGCTGGCAAAAAAAATTATATTTTAAAATATACATATTTAATATAAATAATGTAGGCTATAGATGTCACATAAAAATGGCCTTATTCCGCGCCGACAGTTGAAAACATTGAGAAATGTGTATGACCTTAAACATCCTCATCATCATTATTCCGAGGAACAAGCGCCCTCCACACGAGTAGAGGTCGTCTGTAAATATGAATGTATTTTAAGACACGTCTGAAAGTCATTACAATGGGGATGGGTTCTCTTGTCCCCATCATGACACCAGTAGACCGAATAGCCTTTCCTTTACAGGAAAAACCCACTGCTGTGGCCAAACTCTTGATGCAAGGCTCTGGTCTGGGTCTAAATGCAGCTGCGCCCGTTTGGTTCCCATATCCTGGGCTCTAGCAGTGATGCAACGTTTCCAGATGTGGGGACTCGGGGAGAGAGGACCGCGAGGAAAACATTGTTCGTTTTGTTTTCTGCACAGGACATCACAGCAACAGTCAAATAGAAAATCGTTTTAAAAGCTATCACTGCCTTTCCTGCGACATTACAAACTGCGACATTTAACTCAAATTGTATGTATGGGTAATGTTGTCCACTGCTATACACTGCACCTACCAAATTATGGTAAGATGTTTAATTGTTGCAGATCACATGTTTTATTAATGAGAGCGTTAGAAATACATCGACTATAGATCCGCGTGGCCATTGGACGTCACGTTTGCAGTGATACATTTGTTCTTCCATGGACTGGATAGTTAGACTACGGTTAAACTGTCCATAAGCCTACATAGCTCCACCTACTGGATGTAAAGAACATCATAACGGAGCATTTCTTAAGTAGAAAGTATTAGAAAATATCTTAATTTTCGATTACAGATGAACAAGTGGCTATTTAGTTGGAGACAATTGTTCAAACATGGTCATGTTTGATTAATGAGTGATCAATGATACAATTTTGTGAAGACACTTGGTACATCTTGTTTATATTCAGATTTCTTTTCTATAAAGAAATTCTATAGTACATTTTTTTCCAGTAATCCACTCTAAAGCCACCCATCTACTCCCTTCTGGGATCAGGTTGATGTTGTACATTTCAACACGTGTTGAAGATTTGATCCAGATTACAGCTGGGATTTGATTGCGCGATCCCATCTGATTTCCAAGTGATCCCAATGGTTTTGAACTACCCAGTTTCAAGATTTAATCCAATGGCCAAAATCAGACCGGATCACGTTTGTACTCCCGGGCCTATAAGATCACACCGCCATTGATTATGCATAGCACCAGTTTGACAGACATTTTAGGTATGAAGTCTGAAAAGATCAAATCTGTATTTTAACAAGGTTTATTTGAGGGAACCATCCTTATAGATTAGGCTGCATTGATGATTCAGTTCCAAAACCTAATCTCCAAACATATCCAACCAAAACAGACATTAGAGAATAGTCTAGAGACACTTTGAAAGGGGCTGCATCTTTTGTCCAGTGAGATTTGAATCTCAAAAGATATGGTTTTAGCAATTAAATAAGGCATAAAAGCATTAGAAACTATGCAGATACAAAAAAAAACATTAAGTGTTGAACGCAGAACTATGCAGGCATTTAGGTAATTTTTCAAAAAAATTGCATCAGACTGAAACACAAAGAGGGGTTGAACATTTTAGTCAGGTAGTTTAAAATCATCAACAATGAACACAAAGGAGGTGAGAAGGAAGGACTTGGAGGCCAGCAGGACAGAAAAGACAGGGTTGAGTCTCTATGCCACCTCTTCCTCCTCTTCCTCAAACTCCCCCTCTTCCTCTGCAGTGGCATCCTGGTACTGCTGGTATTCAGACACCAGGTCGTTCATGTTGCTCTCGGCCTCTGTGAACTCCATCTCATCCATACCCTCACCGGTGTACCTGCAATGGACAATAATATGCCATTACTACTACAGCCAATGAATTGAAAAGCCCCGCCCCCAAATTAAGCATGTGCAAATTCAAACATTTTTAATTTCAGGCCAGGTTGAAAATGACTGCTACTCTCCACTGGAGTAAGGACTGCCCATATATGGCCATGGCTTGTTGCTACTAGCAATAAGCTACTATGTCGATAAATAGGACTGACATAGAACAAAAATCTGAAAATGACTTGCAAATGCTTACTGAAAGACAGCAGTCACTTAAAGACAGACAATATAGGCAAAAACTGGACGAGACAGATGAGTGAAGCTCAATTCATCTCGTTCCCATAGAGAATACACTGGGGCAACGTAGGTGGAGCCATAGTGACATCATCCATTGTCCCTGCCGAGTTAATGCTTGGCAGCTGTCGTTAGGGTGGTGGTCGCTAAGCAACCATTATTTGTGCCCAGCCCTTCGCAGGTATATCATTTCACTAGTTTCCCCACTAGCACAATACACAAGTCTCATTTGGCTTCGGTCAAAGTTTCACACCAGTGGAGGAAGGCCTTGCGGCGGAACATGGCGGTGAACTGCTCGGAGATGCGCTTGAACAGCTCCTGGATGGCCGTGCTGTTGCCGATGAAGGTGGCGGCCATCTTGAGGCCGCGCGGCGGGATGTCGCACACGGCCGTCTTCACGTTGTTGGGGATCCATTCCACGAAGTAGCTGCTGTTCTTGTTCTGCACGTTGAGCATCTGCTCGTCCACCTCCTTCATGGACATGCGGCCGCGGAAGATGGCCGCCACTGTCAGGTAGCGGCCGTGGCGCGGGTCGCACGCCGCCATCATGTTCTTGGCGTCGAACATCTGCTGCGTGAGCTCCGGAACCGTCAGAGCTCTGGAGGTAAAGAGGGAGAGCAAGAACCACCTTTGTTATAGTAACAACCCTCTTCCCAACCCCTTCAAACAGCCCACTTATATGCTGAAATACCATTTTTATATAAACTATAGGGCTGCCCTCTAATAGACGACCGAATGTTAGTCGATGAGAAGAGTCTTAGTCGGCCAAGTTTTCATTGGTCAGATGGTCGAAGGAAAAAAAAAAGAAAAAGAGCTAAGCCTTGTCAAAATGAGGTCAAAACCTATATGGCTGGACCGTGTATGAAACGGTAGAGGGCATTTATTTTGAAATGACGGACACGGGAAGTAGTGACACTCAGTCACGGACAGACATTAGCGGTGCGGTCATTATTAGATAGGCTGTCTGGCAGGAAATCCAAAGTGTGGGATGATTTTGAGGGTAAAGGACCACCCCAAGAAGGTGACCTGCCAACTCTGCAGGCTTGTAAAATGTTTGTATTGACTCATTATCATGGTTTTGTATTTCTCTGTAATGTAGCACAGTGTTAACAATTTTTTATATTTAACATGTATAACATTCTAATACATAACATAATATAAGAATTATAACATTCTTATAATTTGTTATACCATTCTTAACGCTTTTCTGATGGCCTAAAAATATATATTTAAATAATTAATATCAAAAACGTGTGACGGCTAAAGGCTTGAACTAACTACGTTGTTTTTGGAAGAGCTATGAAAGTGTGTTGAAGGAGAGGTAACGACCTACAGCATAGGACCGCAGGTCAGACCACAAGGCCTTCAGCCTGCGTGTTGATTAGCGCTCAGTGGGTTGAGCTGTAATGGAGTTCAGTTGTCGCTGGGCTCTTCCTACCTGTACTGTTGGCTCCCGCGGCTCGTGAGCGGAGCGAAGCCCGGCATGAAGAAGTGCAGGCGGGGGAAGGGCACCATGTTGACGGCCAGCTTCCGCAGGTCGGCGTTGAGCTGCCCGGGGAATCGCAGGCAGGTGGTGACGCCGCTCATGGTGGCCGACACCAGGTGGTTGAGGTCGCCGTAGGTGGGCGTGGTCAGCTTGAGCGTGCGGAAGCAGATGTCGTACAGCGCCTCGTTGTCGATGCAGTAAGTCTCGTCCGTGTTCTCCACCAGCTGGTGGACGGAGAGGGTGGCGTTGTACGGCTCCACCACCGTGTCCGACACCTGGGCAGGTGAAGGGAGATATGATGTGGTCAGAGGAGACGAACGATACACAGGCACTTAATCCTAATCATCGGGCGAGTCCTTGTCATCATCATACCTTGGGAGACGGCACCACACTGAAGGTGTTCATGATGCGGTCGGGGTACTCCTCACGGATCTTGCTGATGAGCAGGGTGCCCATGCCAGAGCCGGTGCCCCCGCCCAGGGAGTGGGTGAGCTGGAAGCCCTGGAGGCAGTCGCAGCTCTCAGCCTCCTTCCTCACCACGTCCAGAACCGAGTCCACAAGCTCGGCCCCCTCAGTGTAGTGGCCCTTGGCCCAGTTGTTACCTGCTCCACTCTGGCCTATTGAACAACAGCAAACAAGCCAAAATATAGAGCAAGGGTTATTTAGAAACTAAGAGTGCATTACTGTGTATACATTTTAGCAAGAGTTGAGATCCAAGCGTGATTCTATGCTTTTAATGAACCAACTCAGCAGATAACCTATAACAGTGTCCCATTAGTTAACTAGACTGTGGTGGCCCGCCATAGACTCATTTGTTCCGCCAGTTTCACAATGAACCGAAAATGTTTTACACTTATCAAATAAGGCGTTATATGATGTATAACGTATCTACCGTAATCTAGCTAGCTTAGCAACTTATCTAGTTAACGGTAACTACACCTCTTCCTAACATACAGGGCAATTATAAGATTATCACAGAATATGGAATGAGACATCGTGGACATGGAATGCGGGAATACGAGATGTTTCTGTACGAGTCGAAGCCTGTCGGACGATTTCCAGGCTTCCCGTCCTGTATGAACGATCTCTCATTCTGTTGATCGCAACTCATGCAAAGCCATGTTTATTAAAAACACACTATTATTATTAGTTCATGTAAAATCTTTTGAGTTTTGTCTGTGCGCCTGGAACCCACATACACGCATAAAAGAAACTAGGTTGAAACCTAGTATATGGCTGGACCGTATATCGGCCAATGGGGAAACACCAGAACTCTACCGTCCAGTGGTGTAACTATCACTCCTACTGGCCAATGGTGTAACTCCATCACTCCTACTGGCCAATGGTGTAACTATCACTCCTACCAGCCAATACACTCCTTTTGTTGTTATTGCTTATCTTCATGATTTGGTTCACATAAACAATTCCTGTTCCTAGCCTACCAGCTATTCGACTGGTCACCATTAGGCATGTTACCTTTAACACACGGCAATCTTTTGCTGGTAGATGTTTATTTGTTGTTGAATATATTTTCATGCGCAGATGCAGCTGCTGGCTCCATGTTGTCAATGTGCTGTCATCTGTCTGTGATTTGGGGATGTGTGGATTTTGACCATTGTACTGTGTTAAACGCTGTCATGTTTTCTATTCAGATCTATACAACGAATGTGCTCATGTTTCGATTGTTTACTAGAGCACAAGGTTCTTCATAGATCTAAATCTAAATCTTAATTCTGCTCTCAAAGTGATTGAGGATTTAACATTGATGGATTTAACTTTAAAAATCGACAACATTTTCTTCCGGGGGAGCATGCCTCCGGACTAGAGGATCCAAGGTCCACCCACCATAGTACTAATCCTGTGGGAAACACTGCTATATGTATTGCAACAGTGCATCATCACACAACAGCTTGGAAAACTAAACGTAATTATTGGACACAATAATCCAGGGGTAATGGACATCAGCAGCAGGTAGTGTAGACATCAGCCGTGCCAAATTCTCACCAAAGACAAAGTTGTCCGGTCTGAAGATTTGTCCAAAGGGCCCGGACCGCACAGAGTCCATGGTGCCAGGTTCCAGGTCCACCAGCACAGCACGGGGAACATATTTGCCACCTTGAAATAAACACAGGGATGTTTACATGTCATTTCAGAGTTAGGCATGTGCACTGGGTGCTAGTTTAGCATTCGTTTGCTTACAGAAGAGCCAGACAATTGTACAGCTGGAAATGGTCAATAATAAATGTACCTACAAGTATTTTCTGTTGCATCTATGCATGTTTTCATGTTAAATCTTTACTTTGCCCGTTTAGAAGATGCCGTTATAAATGTTTACTACCTTGTACAGTTAGCTTTTAATGTCAATTACGAACGAGTTGTGAAATCATAGAGTATAAAACACTTGAAACAAGGCGACGATATAAGCTGACGTCACCGCGCCAACTGATCGGTAAAAGTGCGCCACTGAACCGAGTCAATGATTCATCCTCCCGTCGTAAAGCACGACCAAAACAGCACAATCATGCGGACCGCACTGCATTTGTATTCAAGGTCGCAGTGCCCACCGTTACAGTTACCGTTCCAGGTCAGTTCCAGGTACAGTTGGTGACTCGGCACCAAACAATACATGAGCGGCATGCTCCCTGTGTGGCGGGAAAGGCCGGCAACACGTCGCTCCGTCCAGCTCGTACGGCGACAGCCGTCAGCAACATTGATATATTATACACATTATAGATTAACAACAGGCCGTGTGCGTGGCATGACTACATTTTAAATTGTGTAATCCACGCGTGTTTTCAAACGTTTATATTTGACGTCATCGAGCGGACGGGCCGTGTCGCAGCGCCGCACAGCGCAGCGGGCCTCCGAGGTGTGGCGGGGGATTAACCGGGCTAGGGCCGGCGGGGCGTCCACTACGAACGGACGGACAAGGCGCTCTTTTCACCCTACCCAGTCGGCCCATTTGG
>OMNR01098193.1:0-10842 GCA_900303205.1 Mora moro
AAAAGAGAGGGGGGGAGAGAGAGAGGGGGAGGGAGAGAGGGGGGGGAGAGAGAGAGAAAGAGAGAGAGAGAGAGAGGGGGGAGAGAGAGAGAGACAAAGAGAGAGAGAGAGAGAGAGGTAAACGAGGTAGTAAGTCCAACTTTCGAGAACACAGTGCTTATTCTCTCTCTCTGCTAACGACCTCAAACAACCTATCCCTGTGATTTATTTCGTCCTGCGGCAACGCACAACGTCCCTAATCCACTCAAATCTTCATTTTTTTTAAATGTCACTTCAACATAAACCCTGATTTATATCAGGTACCAGCAGTGGCCCTGCATGACTTCACTCTGGGCTTAAATGTTCCAGCTGAAACTTTATGCGAAAGCCTCACTCGGTTGTGTTCCTTGTGAGTCCAAAATGCTCCGGGAAAATGAACTATACACACCAAAATAAAACAAACATTTGGGACGTTGGCGCGGTGCGGCACGACGCTTCGTCTTACAGCGTGCGTGTTTTCATTCGAAACAATACGCGTGGAAAGAAACTAGGCAAGGTATGTGTCAAGATCATTTTCATTTTCTCCCTTCACTCTCTGCGTCCAATAAAACACCGCTCCAGCCTCCCCCTTTTTACGAGTCTCCGGTCTTCGTAAGGGAAATCCCGATGTGTCCGAGAACACACTTACACGCATTCCTCGGTCATGTTCACCCCCTGCGCGTTTGTTTTTTTTTTAAACTTATTTGTTATCGGCTTTCAAATGTGATCGCCAGGATGACAAACCGACAGTGTACGGAGAAAAAATAAAAATAAAAAAAAGGGTTGACACGGTCGACTGTGTGTCGCAACACAACAATCTCTGACTATCTGAACTCCACCGCACGGAGGGTACGTGCTGCTATGTCAGCCCTCTCCCGGGCAGAGGAGAAATGTGTTAATGGTGTTAGAGATCTGGCTGCTTCCCTTTTCCACTCGACTTCCATAGAGGAAGTACAGAGGAGAGTGAGGCAGGGGGAGAACTGTAATGCTGCCAGAAGGGACGCGTTAAAATGTTACACAAACATCTCATCCGCTGCCATTCCCCACACCGTGTACATTTTGGAAAAAGGTAAAAAAAATAAAAAAAACCGACAAAATACCCAAGAGGTCCGGTTAGAAATGAGTAACAATTTGTTCCTGTAATGAAATACTTTCCCCCACGACTCACGTTTAGCGAAATGACTCAGTAGGCCTACATCTGAAGTCTGAAGTTTTTTTTTTTCCATTGATTCGGTATTACCTTTACACCAGGTGACAGTATAGTATAACATACAGGTTACGTTACATAATACCAGTGTTCCCCAACCTTCGCCAGATATGCATGTCGGAGTCTTGGGAGAATGCCGACTTATAAGCTGTAGATATTTGATGATGAATTAAGATCAAATAAAACATGTTTAACAGAGCTATTGGTATTCAGTACTAGGCCTACTATTTCCTCAGCAGTGCGTGAGCTTCAATGTCTTCCACCTGCACAGTAGAGTAGCGAGGAGTGGATCGTAGTTAGGCCCAGTTTCTCTCCGTCTCTCGGACACTCTATTGACAGGAGCTTTAAAGGGACTTTAAGAGACCTCAACGGCACACTGACAGAACACTCTATGCTTCTGTGTTTTTGGCACGAGTCTCCACTTCTCACCCTGGGAAGAATAAGCGCCTCAGACATTCGGTAATTGTCCTTGAGGCAGACTGGACATTTCCACCACCATGGCAAGACGCTGAAGCGGAACAAAATGGCACACGCTAGAATATGGAAATCATATTTGCGGTGGGGAGAACTTGAGCCAGCTCAAAGCGCCGTTCCAACCTTAAAATGAGCAGATTTTTGTCTGCATGAGTCCCTATTAGAGATGTGTTTGTAAAGACCCTGGCTCCTGTCCCGTGGGGGGGGGGGAATTTGAGGCTTGTCAACATTAAGTTGCAGCATTTCCTATGAGCGTTAGGTGGAGGTACCCAAGGTGTCGATGTTCCATTTCAATACTTCTACAACTGTGTCTGCCACTTTAGAGAGAAAAAAAAAGCCTCACAAAAGCTGACATTATGTTGAAAGAACCAGGCTTTTATATCCGTGCCAGGGTCCACAGAGGAACCACGACGAGTTATAATGCGTTTTAATACTTTATGGACTATACACTGTGCAGAGCTAGGCCTAGACAACACTTTATAAAGGGGAAATGGCATACAAAAGTAATTAAACTGTCTTTTTTTTCCTGTGATTAAACATACGTCTGGGGTTAGGGTTTTTGGACAACAAGGCTATTTGTCGTTAAAGGTGACAAGGCTCCCCGCTCCGTCGTCGTCTGGCTAATTAGACGGGATGTTTGATTGGCCCGATTCAGCTTTTGCACTTGACATCTGTTGCTGTCATTTTCAATACTTTGCCAGCAAGATGTCAAATCTGAGCGGCTATTAACTCAAATTCAATCGATAGGCCTACGACTCGCGGGGTGTACGTGACGGAATTAAATGCAAACGGGATCAAAACATGAACGGTGACGGTGGAAAAAGTGACAATCGACGATCTCTCACCCACGTGGTAGACAAAGTTTGTCTCCGTCTCCGAGGAGCACGCGGGAGACGCCGCGTCTTCGTCGCACTCGGCGGAGCTGAACGATTCCTCCGGGTGGCTCCGCGTGCACCGGGGTCGGGCGGCGTCGGCGGGGCCCAGGGGCCTCGCGTGCCGCAGGCTGTCGTTGAGATAGCGGTGCAGAAGGCTGCTCTTGTACTTGGAGGGCGGCGAGAGGCTGCCGTCGCTGTTGGTGGAGTCGGCCCGACTGAGGAGGAGCTGTGTGTCCTGCTGCCGCATCGGGGCCGAGGCCCCGCCGACGCCCCGCTGCTGGCCGGCCGCCGTTTGTAACGGACAGTCTTCGTCTGCGGAGGAAAATGCTTTAAAAATTGAAAAGTAGAAACGTTTGGAATTGTAGTGTTTTACATGGCCATCGGGAACGATTGAAGATGCGTAGGAGGAGGACGGCCCACTAATGAATGAAATCACCTGTTTACAGTGGTTGGTTGGAGCGTGGAATGAACATCTGGAGACGACTTGGCAGAGGGTTTGCCACATGGCGTCAACAGTAAACACTTACGCACTTAAACACTTACACAGACTTACCCTCGGAGTTGGTGTCGTCGCTGCACACGCTGAGCTTCTCTGCGTTGCCCTGGATGTACTGATTGTACAGTTTGATCCTCAGTGCCCAGCTCAGGTCTGGCTGCCTCACCGTGTTCTTCAGCCGGCGGCGGGCGTTGGCGAACCAGTTGGACACCTGGACGACACACGTTAATGTTCGTGGTTAGGAGAAGGTCCAACATGTCAGTTTGTGTGGTTTTTTTGGATAGCATTTTGCAGTTAGTTCACTTATTCTTTGTGTACAAAGCTTGTATACTGATGGTTGACTAACAGCCTGGTTTGTTGATTTGAAAATAAGTCAGTTTGGCAGATTAACTCAAGACTGTCAGCTGGTTACTTAGTCTGTCAGTCAAGACAATCAGTAAGTCAGTCGAATCCAACAGTCTGCCAATCATTTGACCCAGCAGTCAGGCGGTCAGGCAATCGATAAGTAAATTAGTCTGTTAGGCAGACAGACACACAGATAGTCAGCCAAGTCACTCTCAGTCTGCCAGACAGCCTTATATACAATTGGGCAGTCAGTCAGTTCATAAATTAGACAGCCAGTAAATCAGTCAGTAAGACAGTCAGTCAGACAGAGATACAGGCAGAGAGTCAGTTGGACAGACAGACAGACAGATCGGTCAATCAGCCATTCAGTCAGTTAATAAATTAGACAGCCAGTAAATCAGTCAGTCAGACAGACAGACAGACTGGTCAGCCAGTTCATAAATGAGACAGCCAGTAAATCAGCCAGTTAGACAGTAAATGGGACAGACCTACAGGTAAGTCAATCAGTCCTTCTACCCTGTAGTCTCCATCTTCCATCTCACCTGGACCAGGGTCATGTGGGAGCCCAGGGCCAGCAGCACCTTCTCGGTCTTGGTGGGGTAGGGGTTGTCCCGGTGCTTGTACAGCCAATGTTTCAGTGGTCTCGCCATGTCCTGCAGTGCCTGTCTCCTGTGGCGAACTTTGACCCCGCCCAAGCGAGACCTGGAGAAGACATCGACATTAAAAAAAAAAGAATAACTCAAAGCCTCGGCACCAGAACTATCTGTGGTTAGGGTCTGGTACCTCGGCCGTTAGAGGCATTAGAGACGTATTATATCACACAGAGTTTTGTAAGACAATTATTGCGCCGGGCACAGGCAGTAATAGTTTTAAATTGTAATATTAAATGTTGGATGAAAAACATTTTGATCTGCAACTGTACTTTGATTTATTATGTTTTGGACCTAGGTACACAGTTGGCCCGTTTCGTCACTTGCTTTGCCATCATCATCATCATCATCATCATCTATCAAATGATCAAATTATTTTGGCTTCAAAGATGACTTTGCAGAAAGTACATGCCGTGTAATAACAACATTAATACAATTCATGACTCAAGAAATAAGAGCCCCCCTCCATATATTTTCCATATCATCCGATCAGATCTGCGTACCCATATCTCCTGTACTTGATAGCAGAGGCGTCTTCAGGTGACTCCGTGCCTGGCAGCAGGTCTGTCGCCTGTGCATCTGCTAAACTAGCTTGTCCCTGAGTTGCTTCGACACCGATCAACCTGGTCCTCTCGTCTTCCACTCGCCTCCTCCTGTCCTCCTCCTCTGGTCTCCTCTCCTCCTCGCTTCTCCTCCTCCTCTCCTCCTTCTGCGGTCTCCTCCTGTCCTCCAGGAGGTTCTCAGGCACCACGGTAAAAACCTGGTCCATTCTTCTGGTGCCGAGAGCTCTTCCGATAAACAGGTGCATTAGTGGACGTGGTACGTTCCCATTCTCTCTGTCACATGCTTGACAATGAAACGACAAATCAGAAGCTCTTTGATTTTCTCTCTCTCTCTCTCTCTCTCTCTCTCTCTCGCTCTCTCTCTCTCTCTGTCTCTCTCTCTCTCTCTCTTGGTTCTTCTTGCTCAAAGCTCTCTCACCCCAAGTCCTCGCAAATCACAGAGAAGATTCCAGTCCCTCCCTCAGAAAAAAGTTACCAACGACACAATAAAGCAAAAATCTGAGAATGTTCCCCGGGTGTAGCTGTTGCAACTCTTGGAGGAGAGTTCAAGTAACCTGCTCCATCGCTGCTTATTGGCTCCCACCGTGGGCCAATCGTACGGCGGGAGGACTCGGGGAGCGCATGCAGGCAAGAACAGGCAGCTCAGCAGCAGCGGTGCCAGTAGCGCACCGTGTTTTGAGAAATGTAGCATTTGTAAAAATATCAGCAGATGTGGTTATTCAATTTATTAGCGTGTGTGTGTGTGTGTGTGGAGGGTGGAAGCCAACATCCCTGCAGTTAAGTAATACGACATGCCTCCATATTTTCTTCATGAGGCTTATGAATCTCGTGGATCTTGTGGTGTTCGAAAAAAACAGCCGCGTCAGCGAGTAAAATATGTTGTGCCCAGAAATTCTGGAGATTTATGGGTGGTAATGACATGGTTCTTAATAAACCAGCGAAACCACCAAACAGTGCTTTGTGTTTGTCGGCGAGTCCTGCTGAGTTTGAAGGGATACGAGTACAAATTGGCCTGTAAAAGAAATGCAACGTAAACAATGGAAAATTGAAATAGATCTCCGTAGGTCTGTCTTGAGAGCCGAGGTCGAGTTACCGCCTGCACTCGCACGTGTGTGTGTGTCTCAAATGGCGTGACTTTTACATGGAGAGAGAGAGAGAGAGAGAGAGAGAGAGAGAGAGAGAGAGAGAGAGAGAGAGAGAGAGAGAGAGACTAATCCAAAAATAATAATAACACGCGTTTGCTGGTCTCCCTTTCGGAGCGCGCATTCAGGACAACCGAACAGGAGCGCGCATTCAGGACAACCGAACAGGAGCGCGCATTCAGGACAACAGAACAGGAGCGCGCATTCAGGACAACCGAACAGGAGCGCGCCCGTGACGTAAACAAGGTCTGACGGTAGCTTTCGGCGTCGTCGTTAGTGCAACAGTGAGGGTTTACGATAACACGGCGAGAGGCACCGGGGCCCCCCCCTTGGACGGGAGGTTGAACGAGTCTAACCTCCATTGTCGATATCACGTTACCGAGTAAGTAATAATATTTAGACGAGGACAAATCAGTGATGTCTTGAAACGGTGAACCCGGGAAAACCCCCCCAAAAAAAAACAAAAACCCGATGATGATGTGTTTGTCCGCACGAAACACCGCTCCTTCCAAATAGACCTGTCAAACCCTCGAGAGCATGTTATAACTGTAATCCATGTCCGTATTTCTCCCTGGGAGATTCAGTTACAAGCCCTTTTTTTTTTTCCTTCTTTCTCTTCGTTGCTTAAAAAGCTAAAAAACACCTGGAGCGGCTCGCGCGGCTCCGCAAGGTGCAGTAAATTCCGCGCGAGCATTCCCCGGCAGCGGTGTGTGAGAGAGCGCCGCGCCGCGCGGGGACCACAGCCCATTTAGTCCCGTCCCCTCGGCGCGATGCTGTTGATATTAGTCGGGAGCACACCTTCGGATGGGCGCCCGGAGACCTCTCGGAAAACATTGAGAAATATTTTTGTCTTTTCGAGGGGGGGGGAGGTTTGGCTTACGTGTACGTGTACGTGTACCGGCGTGTTTTCATACGTTGTTGTTTTTATTTCGTGTCAAGCGGTCCAGATTAATATAACGTATTCGGTTTCCTGCATATGGAAAGACCACGCGTTGCCATCATAATACCGTTATCTCACTAATTAGCCTAGTTATCCATTTTTTTCCTCAAGTTTTTTTTAACTTTAACATTGCTAAGATGCAAGGTAGTGATGCCGGCTAATGTCAGTTGAAATTAAATTGAGGTCAATTTTGGCTAGCGGTGTTTCCTAGCCTATGTATTTATTTTAAAAGCACATTGGTTCTAAAGGTGAATGGGCTTCCTTGTCCCTTCAGGGATATCAATATAAAATAACGATAAAATAACTCTGAGTCACTACCTGAATAGTGAAATAACGTCCTTTTTTTCTGTGTAAAGATAGTTTTGACTAAGTAACGTAATAATTACTGTAGTAAGTAGTAAGCACACGCTACATCGCTTTCGGCCGCACACACAGAAGTCTGAAACTCCCCACGCATGCAGGGACACATTCGCCGTTGAACATGTTTATTTTTGTGTTTTGGGTCCAAGCGGGACCTTGTGTGAGGACAATTGACATCATGCCTCTCTGGGTAGTGTTTGAAGTGGGCAGCAGCGGGGGAGGGGTGTTTCATTGGCTCGTGCCACTGTCTATAATGGCGTCGTTATGAGCTCAGAGAGCGCCTGCGGATTCTCAACGGTGTGGTGAAATTATACTGCCACGGTTGGCACGCGTCTCCGTCCAGACATAAAGCCCGGGCGAGGACGGTGGGCAGGATGGGTTGCGGGGAGTTTCTGTTGTTCGGTTTCGGTGCGGTGAGGAGGCTAACGTGCGGAAAAAATAGACGGCGAGGGGCGTTTACGTTGAAAACACGTAAAACGTAATAATTCCGATAATTCGCTCTTTCATCGTTAACTGCCGCGTGCGCTCGTTGTTTAGGGTCGCCGCGAAGTCGAATCTTGTCGCCCTATTGATTTTATCGTCACATCGGCGTACCTATAGGCCTACTCTAGGTTGTTTTTTATTTTTTCGGACATTATGTTTTTATGTCCAGCCATAACTCCTGTTCGCTCTGTCTCGGGCAGGTGACCTAAAGAGAGCCCTAAATCCACAGGAAAACATTTCTTCTGCGTCGTAAAACTCCCATCACGCAGCAGTCACCCCTTTCCTCTCAAACGTGAAGTGATTGACACATTAATACCCGTTTACACCCAATTGACCACGGCATCCCTCTCTCCGAAGAGCAGGGCAACACCGGGGGGCCCCTGGACCCCAAGCTCTGATGACATTTTGTTTAAACTCTGTCGACTTGGTGGAGGAAAACGTGGTGAAAAGCACACGTCGGTTGGCATAGTCAAATTTCTCCTGGAATCCAGTCCAGAGCCGGCAATGTCAAAGCCCTTCGAACGTCATGCTGAGTGTTTGCTGATGGAGCTTCGCTTGTGAACGATCGGCACTGATGAGTTTCAATGTGTTCCTAATGAGGCTGCATATCAACACGTTTAATGAGTTTCACGCTGATGATGATGATGACGACGACGATGATGTTGCTCCACATGCGTATGCCATGTGTGTGTAACGTTACACCTAACACTGTATGTTTCACACACACATACATATACACACACGCACACACACACACACACATACATACACATGCACACACACACACGTGCACACACATACGTTCACGCTGTGCAAAAAAACAAAAACTAATTCATACAATACAATTTATCGGAATCATCCGATTTATTCTTGGAAGTACGACAATCAGGGAAATGGACGCTACGGTTATACGACTGCAACCATACTGTTATAAAGTTGCTTTTTAAAAAATATAACATGTATATCTGGTTGTAATGATGTCTTTGATGATGTCGCGCTCGCCGTTGTGTTTTGCACAGCGGCGTGTGTTTGACGAGTCTCCCTTGGCTGCCAGGCACTAATAATATTTCTCTGGTGTGCATTACAGTTAATTGAAGTACAGCAACTGTCAGAATAATTACATGCTGATGTTTGTAACTTGGCATGAGACGGCTGTATGCGGCCACCAGTCACTGGTGAGTTTTCCTTTTTGCTTTTTTCTTCTTTTTTTCTTAACAGTGTATGATTTTCGTTTCTTTTTTTTCTTTCGTGATCCCCAGTCCCTCTGTGCCGACAATATTTCAGCCAAATAACGATAGAAAATGTGACTCTGAGACAGACCGGAGGGAGGGAGGCAGGGAGGGAAGGGAGAGACGGTTTCTGTTTGGGTAATTAAGTGCATACTATGCAGAAAGGAACTCAGCTCTGAATACACGCCTAACAAGGAAAAACTATATTATAGAACTAAATATATTGTTTACATTTAAAGTGCTAATATTCACAAGCAAGCATCCCAAGACCTTTATTCAAAGTGACCCGAATGCATGCTTTTCTTAGTTTTTATAAAGTACATTTTCCTGCCACTCAAGCACACTATTTAGTGTAAAACATGTAAAACTAAACCAAACCTCCCTTGACTATAGGGACTACACTACTGCTAGCACTGCTGAGGGTGTGGGTGTGTCTGAGGGGCGTTGCATTTAAACTCCTGCGTGTGCCACCCGGGCGGGGACCGAGCCAGACGCTCTACACCCAGCCCTACGGAGTGGTCACGCGATCCCCTGGCTTTAGCCGGCGAGGTTAGGATCCACTCGGCCGGGATCCACTGGAGGTCCGGCCCCGACACCTTCTCCAGGGCCCCCCTCAGCTCCCTGAACGCCGTGGCGACGTCGCCGTTGACGACCACCTTGTCGAACATGTGACCGTGTTCGGTTTCCATGGCGTCCGCCGAGCCGATCATGCCCTCGAAGTCTTCTTCCTGCGAAGCGAACTGTGGATTAGATTAAGTTGGGTCTGTGGGGTGGTTAGTGGAATTCTTCTGTTTGTATGTCATATAGCTAAAGAAATGGAGGATGTGTTTAAGTTTAGATGATGTGATCAAAGGAGAGAAATCAGTGACCACAATTTAAACAGACAAAATGTATATAATTGAATTGGCAGAGGCAAATAAGGCCATCTTTAACAAATTATTTCCAGCGTATAGCTTGTAAAATAGGTCAAACTAATGTGAAAGACGTGCTCTATTATGGGAATTATTTTAATCTCATGTTTTGATTTGCATTTTATATATTTGAATGCATCATTTACTTTCTTTTTTGGATGTCTATTGACTAGTTAAACATTGGGGTATTTTCTTTGCGTCATCCAAAAGTCAGCCTCGGCGTGAACAAGAAGTGGTCTCTGCCAGAGAGGCGACAGGCTCATTAAAAACCCCTGGCTTGAAGACGAGGTATTTGACTTCCTCGGGACCCTCGGAAAAGCGTATTGAAATAGTGCGAGTGTAGCCACAATAACACCTTCCTGTGTACCTTTTCACGACGCTAGCCAAAGCGTAGCGCGCTAGCCCTCGTTACATGCTAGCGGTAAAGCATGAGAGGCCTTTTCACATTCGGCCATATACTCGCGATTTGGAAGCGTAGCCCTATAAGACACGGTCGATTTCCGTTTAGGGCTTTTTGGTTCATGTTGCTCAGCAACCGCTGTGCAGTACAGGTGTTTGACCCCGTAGGTTTTTAATAAGCCCCCCCCCACCCCCCAGGGGTCAAACAGACAGGTGGAAAGACAGATGTTAAGTTATGATCTGATATTACTTCCTCTGGTGAAGACAAAGGCCCCATCCCGCCTATAACAGTCCACACAACACAGACTAAAGGGCTTTAATGGTTTCAGCACAGTGGAAACACGCGGAAATGTTTTGTTTTATTGATGTGAATGACGGAAGCAATGACTGGGATTCTCTTCCCTCGTGCTCGGGAAACTCCTTGTTCAAGTCAATGATGCACATTTTAAGATCCACATCTATCCGCATGCTAGCCAACATCTTATTGTTGTCGTTTCATTTGTGGTGCGTACCAATACACTTTGGTGCGTGTAAACACCACATCCCATGACTCACTGGCCCTCATTATCAATGTAATCGTTAACGCTATCGGGAAAGTAATTCATTCACTCACCCACCCACTAACACACTAACAGGCATGGGCCATCATTCACTCACTCACTCACACACACTAACACACACACACACACACACACACACACACACACACTCTAAAAGGCATGGGCCCTCATTCACTCACTCACTCACCTC
>OMNR01098195.1:0-19893 GCA_900303205.1 Mora moro
TATCCTTTCCCCCCCCCCCCCCGCCCCGCCCCACACACACACACACACACACACGCACGCACGCACGCACGCACGCACACACACACTTAAGCTTTCTCCACAGGGAAAATAAACAGCTTACTATCAAACAGGGCAAACACATCACATCTAGCGCCACAGTAGTTTTTGGAGTTTCCAAACAAGGATCGGCAAAGACGATACCGACATGTCGTATATCAGACTTTTCTGTAAACGTTATATTTTAGCGGCAATTATTTTTAAGTTGGATAATATTACAGATATGGCCACTATTGCAATTTTACATCTAAATATTAACACATTTCCCATTATAAATATAGTATAGTATATCAATATAGTAAACCATATTAAAATGTGAATCTTGACATGTCTTAATGGTTTTAAGATAAGGTCATGGATGATTCATCCATAAATCACAATTCCTGAAAACTAAATGACTAAATAAACACAATACCACTCATAAAGATTTGCTGTGAAAGAGACCAGGCCTAGGAAAAATCACTTGGATAATCATAGTTGATTAATGTTGCGTTAGTGAGAAGTTAGTGGGCAGAGTCAGAAGTTTATCATTTGCTTTATGTAATGTCATGTTTCAAGATGGCTTTGGACCACCTGAGGGTCAGTGCCTGTGCTCTGCACTAAAAGCCTTGCAGTAAAGTTCACACAAGAGGCCTCGCCTCAGGTGAATTAACTCTAACATCTCCCGCAGCCAAGCGGGGCATATATATATAGCTTTAGCTTCCTTGTATATATGGAAGGGGGGCATCATATTTAACTCATTCAGCAGCTATCTGGGAGGCAAACCTTTTCTCCTGCTCAGCTTACTAATGATAAAATTGCTCCCTATCTGCTCAAAGGGAGCCTTTGTTTTCAAGGCGATCCACCCAGTGGTTTCAGCATCACCTGTAGTGCGACAGTGGGGACAAATGGGCCTACAGTGAAGAGAATCATGGGTCTACAGTGAAGGAATGGTGGGCCGGCTGGGACACATGGGGTCTGCAGTGAAGGAACACATGGGTCTACAGTGAAGGAACACATGGGGTCTACAGTGAAGGAACACGGGTCTACAGTGTAGGAACACATGGGTCTACAGTGAAGGAACACATGGGGTCTACAGTGAAGGAACACATGGGTCTACAGTGAAGGAACACATGGGTCTACAGTGAAGGAACACATGGGTCTACAGTGAAGGAACACATGGGGTCTACAGTGAAGGAACACATGGGTCTACAGTGAAGGAACACATGGGTCTACAGTGAAGGAACACATGGGTCTGCAGTGAAGGAACACATGGGTCTACAGTGAAGGAACACATGGGGTCTACAGTGAAGGAACGGTGGGGATGTGTTCACAAGCAGCAATAAGGATAGTTGAGCAAGCAGAATTCAAAAATCTCATTTAGTGTAATCTATGTGTAATCTGAGCATCAAAACTTTTAATTAAAACATGAATTCGATATTTCTTTATTATTTTAATGTATCTAATTTAGAACTGACAAGAATAAAGTAGATACAAACGATAAACAGGAGCATACTTTGCTTAGGACGAACTGATTTACATTCACAGCATACCCATTTGTTCATACAACAAACGGGTATTCATTCTGAATTCACACAGGATAACAACATGAAACTGAAGAACGCAAAGTTAAAAAAAAAACAATCCAGAACCAGGAAACCGTCAAGTCCTGCCAGATTTGTTGACAGCCACACTGAAGTTGAACCTTTCCACAGAACTGCCTTGTGTTCTGTATGTGGCTGAAACCTGTTTGAAACCTAGCCTGTTTTGTTAGGCTGCATCTTTTCTAATTAGTCAACTTAAAGCCACAGCAGGACAGAAGCCCACGCAATCCAGGCGAGATAAGGACACCCTATTACCGCCTAACAAAGAGGAGCAGCCGAGGAATTTTCATTAGAAAGAAGCTTCCCAACACCCCGAACCCCACGGGGGAAATCACAATGGCACAAAAGGAGCTGCCAGCTGGGTTGTAACCTCATAACTAGAAGTTTCCCCCTTTCCCTGAAGAAAACAAAGGCCACTATAGATAGAAAGCACCCAGTAAGAGTAGTACAGTAGGTAACGTCCCAAGCGCCAAGCTCCTCTCTCCTAACCTTCGTATACGCAAAAGGACCCCCCCCCCCCCCAAAACACCTCTGTTCTCGTCACACACAGGAGGCCCCCAGGAGGCCCCCAGGAGGCCCCTGAGGAACGTGCTCTGGCTCTCATTAATTAACCGCCTTGTTTTGGTGCAGCGCGTCTCATTCACTTTGAATGCGCGGTCCAGAAAACGCGGCCCCGCTGGCAGCGGGAAGCGCCGGGCCCGTCCGCGCTGTCAGGCGCGGAGTGCCGCTGGCCATTTCATATGGAAATCAACGCGACAGAACGCAGTCAATTGCCAAACAACTGACTTTGGCTCCTCACCGCTACACACGGGAGAGACAAACAAAACCCCCCAAAAGGGGGATTTTTTTTATTTTTGTTGGCAGAAGCACAAACACGTTTAAAAAAAACATGAAAAGGAGGAGAGGTGCGAGGTCTACGGAGACATGTATGACGTCAAAAGAGCCCTCATCGCAAACATTTTGATAAACGTATTAACAATTATACAGGTCCGCCCGAAATCAATGGGGCTCGCCTACGGCAATTAAGGAGGCCATTCAGCTGCTCAATGTTTCCCTGGATACTAAAGCGAGGGCGCACTGCACACAGTGGCACGGCTCCGTCCCTCTGTGTCACCGAGACTGGAACCGAGGCCGAGAGAGCAGCGGGAAAACAAGAGAAAGGGATTGGAGCTTTTTTTTTTTTTTTTCCTCTCTGCCAAGTGTGCTCACTTGTGCTCCCCTCCTCCTTCGTAATACAGTGTTTCTGTTGCTCAAAGGATTTAGGTTCCTATACCGGAAAAAAGGACTTTCCTTTGCATGTGCGAGGCGGAGCTGTCACACGCTGGCACCGTGTTTCCAGTGGCTGACACGTTGTTGACAGACAAAAACGGCCAAAAAAACAAGAAAAGAAAAAAGTAGGATTTGTTTATTTCATAATAATGGGGCGAATGCGAGACACAATTCGTAGTGTATGTTATTCACATGCAATTAATGTGTGTTATATTAACAGGCATGAAATCGGAAAACAGTTTGTCAGTGTAAGTTGTCGTGTAAGTTCCACGTCAATGTTGTCCGCGGTTACCTTTGTACCTTTGTTGTTTGTGTTAACTACCTATTTACTTCATGGGGAGTTGCAGATTCTCTGGGTAATATTTATGGGGCAGAAGCACACGGCACAGCAGAAATACACCAAGAGAGGTCATGGGACCAAAAGAGCAGGACCGGGCTTAGTGATCATTAACACCTCTTTCTCTATGTAGGCTACTTCTATAGATATATATTAGTCTAGTCAGTGCAGACGCTGTCCCGTTAGTTATTTTCTTGCCAACGCAGGCCTTCTGTTACATCCTCAGTGTTCAAGTTCAGAGGCTAATGTACAACAAGTCCTGAATCACTGGAGCCCGTCCAGGGCCTCTCATCCAAACAGTGCACTAAAGCTGAGTGAATCCTTACAGCGTGGAGATAGTTGGTGTGCAACATGTGCCAACGTCCACATGGGGACAACACACTTCTTCGCAAGAATTCTTGCGACATGAATAAACACAATAAATACAAATGATCAAGACAACAACTACTGTAGATCTATTACTTCATTATATTTTTTGGATGACTTGATTTGACTTTTTTCCACTTGATTTTTGTATAATGACACGATATTATTAAGTCTGTTATTGTTTACTGTCGACCACATTGACCCACAATTCTAAAAGGACTGTAGTTTATTTATTCAGTACTTAAGTGAGTGTTTCGTTTTTAGAAAACGTGTGACTTTCATTCCACTACATTTGAAAGACATCTCCTAGCTGGCTTTAGAGTAACAAATCGACTTTAAGGAATGACACACCCAGCCGTGATCCAACGGCTCGTCTTAGCCGTCGGGCGGCTCGTCTTAGCCACTGGATGCTATGATTGTCTTTCGCTCAGGGACTACACAGAAGCAACGGTCGTATTAACAGGAGAGGTGGACTTCCCACTCCCGTCTTCTTGGCATCAACATGTTATTAATCAATCACCAACCAGCGGGTTATCGGCTGATTAGATGCTAAATAAACGGACAGCCCACACTCCCCCCCAACACCGTGTTCCCCGTGCTGCCAACAGTGTTCATTAACTACGCCTGGAGTATTCTGCCACGCCAGCTATTCTGGATAATGTGTTTTGATGAGGGCATCTTGACTTATGCTCGGTAATGGTCATTATAGTAACCTGTTAATACCAAGAACGAACACCTCCTAGTGATCCACATGAATAATGACGATGTTGCTGAGGTGTTATGGCAGTTGAATTATTAACACCTCCAACTGCTCTACACTGCGTTGTGCATTCAATAAAACTGCAGAGTACGGATACAAAGTTAATTTCTGTTACATGTTAATGAATTTCTTCATTAGCTTTGGTTTTGATTAACTTTGACTTTGACTGAGTTTGCTTAAATATGCCGGTTAACATGGCTGGAACTGGATGTGTCCCTAACAGGTGTCAACAGATATATTGCCTATTCTTTTCTCTCAGGTCAGGGCTGTTGCTTAGGTAGAAATCTGTGCTTTCCACAGCAGCTGCAGTGTAATTAGTTGCTTGATTCACGGTAAGGAGCTTACATACTAAAGGGTTGAGCAAAAAGAAAGCAGATTACATTTAGAGAAGCAGCATCGAGCTAGGCTACAACCGTGGCAGACTGGACAAATGGCTGACAAACTATCCAAGTTCAGATGTCTCTCTTATTGAGTGTAAATAAAATGTGAGGTGGACTCGATGCATATCTGCGGCTCATCACCTCGGGTGTTTTGCACCATGATAAGAGCATTCCACTGAATGAGATTTGCACCAGTGCAGCTTTCAGTGCTCAGATTGTAAGTCACATGCTCTCTTCTGTTACCTAGCAACAGTAAATCAGGCAAAAGTTCTCGAAGAGCACTTCCAATCTGGCCCCCGCTAACGGTTCATACACACACACACACACACACACACACACACACACACACACACACACATCTCAAATAAATGTTGTTGTTGTTGTTTTTTTTAACCGATTTCACTTATAAATGAATGACGTCTTTGGGGACTCAAATCGAATCGACGACTCATTTGACGACATTGGTAGGCCTATTAATTACAATGAAACAGATATCGACTTGGTTTCCAATTTCCCTAAGTTAACCTTGCTGTAGGCTGCGAAACATCATATTAAATGTATATTTATAGTTATATTTACGCTCTACCTGGGTATCAGCTTGTTTTTTTTGGGTTTGCCATTGTTTTATTTTGATGATGAGCAACAAGTGGAATACTACGAGCGAGTCAACAGATGGAGTTGAATTAGAAGTTTACAATCCACCTGTTATAGCCTACTTAACACAACACAAAACAACCATGAACACATGTTCAAAATGAAACGAAATGAACTTACCTTGGGAATGGCCCTTGAATACACAAAACACTAGGCCGATAGAAAGTTGTATGAGCCGTGTTCTCCACATTGTGTCACCGGGTCCCGGCTGTGCCTTCCAGCTCCGCCTGAAGCCGAGCAGATGGAGGAGCTCTTGGGACTGGGATGCTGATGCCCTCCTCTCGCTTTCTTGTCCGGCTAGTAGTTGATGAAAAGGGGGCGTGGACAAAGGTCCAAGACGGCCCCGCCCCCACCGGGGCCCCCAGGATAAATCCCGTACTTAGGGCCCCTGGAATCTGCATAATGCTATAGTCCCGGCTGCGCGTGACTTTGATTTTTATTTTTTTTCCCGTGAGTTGTGATTATTCGTAATTGAATTGGCTCATCGTCGCCTAATTGTCGAGGTTCACACTTCCATTACAGTAGCCCTTCGCTGTGCTTAGGTGAAACACATAGCAAGGCAATTTGAAATAGGTTATTATGTAAATATTGAGACAAAGACATTAGACTATTTGGAGAATTTCTTTCCACCAAAAACGGAACAAAAGTCCACAAAACCCCAGTTGACTCAAGAATCAACTGACAGCTCTCCAAATGAATGTGTGTGTAAAAGTTAGTCGTTATAATTAGCCTACTTGTTTTTGAAGTCGACACAATGCACCGCGTGGTGAGGGCACTGATAAGAAGCGGCACAGCGCCACCGTGTGGAGCCGTGGCGCCACAGCAGCCAACCTGAAGGTAAAATCACAGATGACCGGTCCGGGTCCGGTTGCCATGAGCAACAATGCAGTTCAAACAGCTCAAACCTTTTTGTAACAGTATGCGACCTTGAAGGGCTGGTCGTCGGCTTACTTTGTGCTACTTTTAACCATGGCATCACCACACAGAAACACAAAAGATCTCTTCAAGGTGACTGGGGACACGAACGAGGTAGGCTACTGCTGTATCAAAGAAAGTTGACTGAGTAACTTGACATTTAAACGGACCAGTTTACAATACGACACAGTGAGAAATGAAAAAAGAAAAAGGTGTTTCAGGTTTTTTTCAGAAAGTGAGCACATGCCTCTGTAGGCCTAATAAATTGTGTATAAGTTGTGCGAACCTGTATTACATCGTTACACTGGCAAATTGTCTTGTACTGTCTATCCAACCTTTGTTGTATCCCTGATGTATGTATTTTACAATATGTTTTTTTACACAGCACATGGATGATACGCAGAGGTGTTTGGGGAAGTTGAGTCTCGCACCAGAGGACACGATGCTGCGCTCCAGGATAGAGGAGCAGTCCGGGTTGATTTGCTTATTGAAACAGAGATCGGACGAGATGCTGCTGCGCTGTCAAGCGCTGCAGAGAGTCAACGCCGAGGTGGGAAGTCGAGTCACAGAAGGGCAAGAAGAACTGGACTTGGAAAGAAGGAAGACGACGCTGTTAGAGAAGAGATTCAACGAGTTGGCCGCGAACCATCAAGGGCTGATTGCTTTCAAAGATGAGCATAAAAGACACAACTTACAACTTTTAGAGGAAAACAAACTTCTGAGGACAGAGAACGAGGCGCTGTTTTCCCAGAAACTGCGAGATAAAGAGACGCTTATCCGTCAACTGCAACAAGATATTCACCTGAATGAAGAGAAACACAAAGCTATTGGAAAAGACTTAAAGTGAGAGCATGCTTTTTTCCTTAAACACATAATTTATTTCATACATTGTTCCGTGTGTGTATATATGCAGGTCACTTATTTCTTTTCAACATTTTAAGGAAGAAAGAAGCTGGATTGCAGTCAAAGCTTTTAAAACTAAAATCCCTCCAGCAATCCCGGGAAGCGGCGCTGTTAAAAACACTGCAAGACACTCAGCACGGTCTGCAAGCTGCGGAGGATATGTGTGAAGGTGGGTGTGGACTTCTTCCCTGTCCCATTTGGTTATTATTTCATACTATAGTATAATCTAGTGTTGTTTTAAGTTGCATGCCACACATATGACCACTTGTGTATTGTGTCGTGTTCGGTCAGATCTGAAGCACCAGCTACAGCAGGCAGGAGATGGACGTGTTTTGAAGGAGACAGAAATGAAGCAGACTATAAAGACCCTCTCTGCAGAAAAAGACAACTTCATGAATCTGTCTATCGAAAGGGGAAAAATCATACAGGTAGGAAAAAAAATATGTTCACATGCCGGCATTACAAAAAATATAATCATGTTTACATTACATGGTTACTATTGCAGGAAAAACAAGAGAAAATGCAGCAGTTGGAGATGAAATTGGAAGAAGTGGAAGAATTGAACACCTTAACAGAGAACAGGTGGCCAATTAACACTCTAGCATATGGGTCTCTGAAAGGGTTTAACGAAACAATAGTTTGTAGCAAATGTTTACTTGGTGTCGAGACGACAGGACATATAACCGAAAGACCTTTCCTTTATTGTCGGCACCTGTTTCAGGTTTAAGGAGGAAGCAGAAGCCGTCAACGTAAACATGAAGGTTATGAGTCTCCAAAGTGCTCTTGATGACGCGGTGAAGAAAAACGAGAAAGCCAGAGAGGTTTGTTTAAACAGAGCAAGTTTACAGTTTGAACAATCAAACATAATGTATAGCCTTTAAACCATGTTATTATTCCACAGGACTTTGAAGCCTACAAAGAACACAGTACCAACCTACTTGCGCGAGAAAAAGAGCTGAACGCAAAGCTTCGGTTGAACACTTATGCGTAAAAGCGTTGTTTCTTTCGACTTTACATACGGAATGAAACAAAAAAAAAAAAGACAAGATACAATATATTTTTTTCTTTATTCCATCAACAATTTTCACATATTCTTGTGGACAAGATGTTTTAATACACATCATATTAAACTGTACAAATAGGAGCGCGTGGTTTATGAATGCTCCTCTGCCAATTTCGCTGCCTTCTGGACCACTTCTTCAATGGGCCCCACCATGTAGAAAGCCTGCTCTGGCAGGGCATCATACTCACCTAGGGTAACAAAGAAAATAGAAATGAATATTAAAAAAATAGTTATGTCGTTGAATGTGGAACGTGTTTTATTACATGTTGTATTGTAACCTGTATTTTGTAATGTTATGTGTACCTGCCCTGGGCCTTTCTGTACATTGTCCCTGACAAAATAAACAAAATAAACTCAAAACTCGGTAATGCTCTCCGCGTGGCGAGTGTCCTACCTCTGAGAATGCTCTGGAAGCCTTTGATCGTCTCCTTCAGGGGAACCAGCTTGCCCATGTGACCGGTGAAGACCTCGGCCACCTGGAATGGCTGAGACAGGAAGCGCTGGATCTTGCGGGCGCGCGCTACCGTCAACTTGTCATCCTCAGACAACTCATCCATACCCAAGATGGCAATGATGTCCTGCAGCGACTTGTAATCCTGCAAGAGAAAAAAGGTTGGAGAGGTAATGCTTAGATGCTTCCCATCTAATGCAACTTGCAGTGATTACAGATGCATGCCATGAAGGAGTAGGTAGCGGCAGGCACTGGCGAAATCGAACCTAGTTCTTTTCAGCTGGGAGTCACAAACACCCAAGCTACTACACAACCCTGCCCACTTTAGCGCCTGTTCACGTCCGTCGTCGTCATCATAGATATCGGGACAAACCTGAAGAATCTTCTGCACGCCGCGAGCAACGTCGTAGTGCTCGGCCCCGACGATGTTGGGGTCCATGATACGAGAGGTGGAGTCCAGGGGGTCGACGGCGGGGTAGATGCCCAGCTCAGCGATGGCGCGGGACAACACGGTGGTGGCGTCCAAGTGGGCGAAGGTGGTGGCGGGGGCGGGGTCTGTCAAGTCGTCAGCGGGCACGTAGATGGCCTGGAGGACGTTAAACGACACGTTAACCTGTAGTCTCTACATCTTTAAAAATGACCTGTACACCTCTTTGGTACAAACCTGTCGTTTTTAGAAGGTGCTGCTGTATAAATAAATAAACTTGATCTTGTAAAAAAAATACAAAAATAAAAAAGGTGTTATTATTTGAGTACAATTTGTTAAAAATATTTTATACAACTCCCGGCTCATTTCTGACCAATCGGGGCATCTCTTCTGTGATTGGTTCGGGGAATCCATCTTGCCTGTCAATCACAGGTGAGTGAAAGGCAACACTTCTCAATGGTGGAGAAATGTAACGAGGGAGGGAGCAAAGGGGATGTTTTTAGGTAGTTTAGTTTCAAAATCTTGCTCTATCCCCCTCGCTCTCTTGAATGTTACCTACAGCACCTTTAATCTGTGGATGAAGAACTACTAGAACGAGAGGTCTGTGGTGTGCATCATGCCCAGGTGTTTACCTGTACGGAGGTGATGGAGCCCTTCTTGGTGGTGGTGATTCTCTCCTGCATGGTACCCATGTCTGTTGCCAGGGTGGGCTGGTAGCCCACAGCAGATGGGATACGACCCAGCAGGGCAGACACCTTGAATACAGAGAGAGAGCCATAAGAGATTAAGTATCAAGGTGGTCAAATCTTTTCTATGTCAAATGAACCAATCAAGCTGAAAACACGATGTTCAGTATTGCTTGTTACTGACCTCTGACCCTGCCTGGGTGAACCTGAAAATGTTGTCGATGAAGAGAAGCACATCCTGACCCTCCTGATCACGGAAGTACTCGGCGACGGACAGACCGGTGAGAGCGACTCTGGCGCGGGCGCCCGGGGGCTCGTTCATCTGGCCGTACACCAGGGCTACCTGGAAACACGACATGACAACTCGTTATACAGCTACCTGGAAACACGACATCACAACACACTCAACAACATCAATCCAAGATGGATGATGATGATGTCATGAGACGAAGAGGGTCATCACCTTGGAAGTGGTGTCCTTCAGGTTGATGACTCCAGACTCGATCATCTCATGGTACAAGTCATTCCCCTCGCGGGTACGCTCGCCCACGCCGGCGAACACGGAGTAACCACCGTGAGCCTTGGCCACGTTGTTAATCAGCTCCATGATCAACACGGTCTTACCGACACCGGCACCGCCAAACAGACCTGAGAAGACATCCACCAAAGACAAGTTAAAAAGGGACATTCGTGATTAAACATCTGCCAATAAAGTGATTTTTAAAAAAAATAATTTTTTAATCAACTTAATCAGCTGAAAATGAAATATCCTTCCGCGGTGCTTTGAGCACATCGTTTTTGCATTGTCAAAGAAACATCTGGTCAATAGTTGTATTTGACCGTTGTTTTTAATGTTGGATTTGCAGCAAATTGATTGGGAACTGTTAAAGGCAGAGGTGTCACGTTACTGAAAAAGAATGCACACCCTGGGAACGTTACTGACCAATCAGGACCAAGTATTTAACAATGCTGTGGTGTGAGGCGGGCTAACTGACCGATCTTGCCACCCTTGGCGTAGGGGGCCAGGAGATCCACCACCTTGATGCCAGTGACCAGGATCTCCTGCTCCACGCTCATGTCTGTGAACTCAGGAGCCTCCGCGTGGATAGGAGCGGTCCTGCAAGGCAGTGACACTCATTAGTACAACATTAGTGACACCGTTTTTCCAAACACAATAGATGTGTTTAGAATAGAATCGTCTACTCACTGCTTAGTACTGATGGGACCCCTCTCATCGATGGGCTCTCCGATGACATTCATGATGCGGCCCAGGGTCTCGGGACCCACGGGGATCCTGATCGGGGCGCCGGTGTCCAGAACCTTCTGCCCACGTACCAGACCCTCGGTACCGTCCATGGCGATTGTGCGGACGGTGTTCTCCCCTTTGTAAAGAAAAAAAGGAAAGACATTTTTTTTTTTTTTAGGAACCATTGTGAAATCCTATGACTCGACAGTTTCGATTAGCAGTAACCTTGAATTAATCAAATCAAAACAAACAACTGACCCAGATGCTGCGCCACCTCCAGCACCAGCCGGCTGTCTCTGCCAGCCACCTCCAGGGCATTGAGGATGGGGGGCAGGCCTTCGTCGAACTGGACATCCACAACAGCACCGATAACGGCTACGATGCGACCGTTGGCGATTGCTGCCTGGGCAGCTGGGGCAGCATAGCTCCTTTCTGTATAGAAAAACAGATCAGATTATTAATAAATTGATGATTATTATTATTATTATTATTATTATTATTATTATTATTATTAGAAAAACAGATCAGATTATTATTAGATTGATGGTTATTATTAGAAAAACAGATCCGCTTATTCTGCTCAAATTACAGGAAATTGGGGCGTCTGATCTCAGGGTGGAATCGGATTAACTGTATGTCATCACATAAAACGAGATAAAACATTACTTAATTGAATGCATTCTTTTTGATAGATACTGTTAAATATAACGTGACTGTAAGCTCAACTAAACTAGACCTTGAGGGGTGGCTGAATCATCTTGCTTGCACATTATTGACAAGTCCCCTGTCTAGCTCGTTAGCTAGTAAGGTCACTGCTGAGGAGACATTGAATTAAACCTTCAACGCAGGCACCAGGATTGATAAAATTATGAAATAATAATGACTTGTATCCACGTCCTATTTTGGCTCCTTAATAAAAAATTGTACGCCCGTAGTTGCAAATGAATGAAAGAGTCGTTGGTAGAAGTTGCGAGGCCTGGTCGGCTAGCCGTGTAGCCGCTGCTGCCAATGTCATGCAACCGGGACCAGCCGTAAATACACTGACAACACGCAAAGTCAAATATTTTTTATACTTACGTGAATAAAGGGTCGCATTTCTACCCGTAAGGTGTTGCAGGGGGTTGACCTGGGGTTTGAAAGCCCGCAGGGCCCCGGTGCAGCAGCGTCCCACAGCACCCAACATGTTTAAGATGGCTGAAGGTCTTCAAACTAAGGTGCTTCAGTCTACTGGGGTAATACTGTGGAGGCTGGGACAGCGCATGCGCAACTTCTTGTGCTCTCCTCTCCGTCGCCGCTAGACGGCGGTAGAGGCCCATGTCCATTTATACCACCAGACCCATTCTTTTGACCTTGTCATACGTAACCTTAACAGCGGGTACAACTAAACTAGGTCAGTTATAATGAGGCAGACTCAGTATATGGCTACCGGTTGTCCGTTTTTTCAGTCCAATAATGCTGCAATTTTTTTCACAATTATTATATATTGTTATATAATGTTATATAATTATTATATACTTTTTACTATACTATACTTTTTTTACATGACCTTACATTGACTTTAAATATAATACTGTAATATGCCTACAATAGGGTTAGGTTAACAGATCAAGTTTGGCTTTTATCCAAAGTGTTACAGTAAGTTTGCTGTTTATTCTCTGTGTATAGCTACACATCAGAATAATCATCAATATGTCCGTCTTTTGCAAGTTTTTATATTTTATATTGGTAAATGAAAAAAAAGACATAAATTATATCAATGATATATAAAAAAATCACAGTCCAAAGTCCAACATTTGGAATCAGACCAACAATTTACTGCAGTCTTCAATGTGTTTAATAAGGCCCCAGCATGTATCAATACTTTAGTAATAAACTCTAGTCCAGAGTCTTGTATTAAGTATTAATACATTAATACAGTATTATTTCACAGAACACATTTGATTTGTAAATATAATACAAACAATATATAATGTGATGATGCATGAAGCAAACCATTACTAACCATGGACGCGGTGGCCATTTTGAGTTAGGGTTTGGTCATCGCAAGTAAAGCCCATATTTCAAAAGTATGTTTAATTAACATTTTTGCTTTTTTAATGTAATTTGCAGAAAACATTAAAGGTCATTGTCGAGTGGCCTTGCCGAGCCATCACTCATTACAACATTCTTTTGTGTCAGAACGTCTCCTCTAAGTGCCTGTTAGCCCCGAGGTTCTGAAATATCAAGACTCTTCACCCCACCGAACCCAAACCAGTCCCCACAGGACCGGCCCCCACAGGACCGGCCCCATCCTGCAACCACACCAGCAGCAGGGTCAGAGGTCACCACGATATGCACCTATTACCGCCCTACTTATTCGTTTGGCGGAACACTCACCCGTTCATTTTCAGGGCAACCGCTTCTGACCGAATTGTTCACAACAAACAGGTTGAATATTTTTTAATCATGAACACAATACACACATTTGATGGAGACAATGTGACCGCTGGGTATAAACATGTCAACCGTTGCATTCTTGTCCATGGCTCACAATTTATTGATGCCTCTTTCTAGGCCATTTCTAGGAAAGGACGTTTGCAAAGACAGCTGTGAGACGCAGCTGTCAAGAGCACCTACTTCATCACCGCTTTAAAACAATTAGCCAATTTGTGATTTGTGTTGTACCGCCAATATCTGTCACCAGCCAGTTCTCTAATTAGATGCTGAAGCATAACATGATCGTTTTCATTGTTTTTTTACTCCCAACAGAAAGGTGGGAATATCCGTCTCCAGATTCCCATTGTTGAAAGAGATATCTTTCATTTGTTGATTCATTTATCAAGGAAAATGTACCGGGATTCTCCCATTAAAAGGTATATTCAAATGCATTCATATATCAAAATGCTTTTGTTAACCTCACTGAAGTAACTTTCTCATGTTATTTAACTTTCTCTTCATTCACCCGTATGTCTCGCTCGAAGCCTGCCGTGCTTCTGTTCTTTGTTCCTGTTATTTGAGAATTCCTTCGACCGCCGTATCATTTAGATGGTAATTTATGTCCTAAGGCCGGGGGAGACTAAAGGTTTCTAAACGTACACGACCCCTGCCGGAGGTCAAGCAGCCAAAATACTATTTTAAAATCCCTAAAAAGCTATACCAGTCGTTAAAAAGGAAGGATTCTTTGATGTATAGGAATCCGGGTTTCATTTGCATAATCTTTGAATTTCCCATTAAACTAATTTATGGATGACACCCTTTGTTTGATTGATTGTTTTATGTTCCTTTAACTCCCATTGTGTTGTCTATGTAACTCATTGTCATGGTTGATAGTAGTAGTATTAATAGTAGTAGTAGCAATATATTCGCTTCATATCCATTGCTGACTAAGGGGTATTTGCTTTGCTGTGACTAATTATGACCTGTCAAAGGGCAGGTCATAAAGAAAAGTGAAATAACGATAATTCCTGAAGCACTAAGCGCTATGCACCCCCACTCAAACCCCAAACCCCCCCTAGTATAAAACCTGACCACATGTTCGGGCTTCGCTTCAACAGAATCCATCACTACTGAATGTACTATCGTCGAGTGTCTGAGGTGATGTGTAGTATGTACCGCTGGTCTGAGGTGATCTGTAGTATGTACCGCTGGTCTGAGGTGATCTGTAGTATGTACTGCTGGTCTGAGGTGATCTGTAGTATGTACTGCTGGTCTGAGGTGATCTGTAGTATGTACTGCTGGTCTGAGGTGATCTGTAGTATGTACTGCTGGTCTGAGGTGATCTGTAGTATGTACTGCTGGTCTGAGGTGATCTGTAGTATGTACTGCTGGTCTGAGGTGATCTGTAGTATGTACTGCTGGTCTGAGGTGATCTGTAGTATGTACTGTTGGTCTGAGGTGATCTGTAGTGTTTACTTTCTATGAATTTCTGTCTGCAAACCTTATGGGACACAAATCACCAGACATCTCAGTGGAGTTGTACATTTACACCAGCCCCCCTTCCGTGGCCCGGGGCCGTAGCATGGGTCTGGGCATGGTTTGGGAAGGACCTGGCCCCCTCGGTTCCTCCTCACATATAAAGCAGCAGGAGGGCACGGCTCAGGGACAGACTCTCTCTCTCTCTCTCTCTCCACCCTGGGCTGCTGCTGCTGCTGCTGCTGCAGAGGAATCAGTGAGCAGACGTCTGCTCCACTACACATGGTACCTGCTCAGCATTTTGATCTCTGCTCAAAGCAGGATTGAGAAGATTGCAGAGTTTTAAACGGATTTCCAAACGGTGAGTACAAACTGTATTAATTTTTTTAATATTTTAAATCATTTATTAAAGTTATTTTCAGTATATATAGTTCCATCTTCATCACATAGATTTTTAAAATTGTGATTTCAGCATACTGTTTCAATCAAATTGCTTGCCAGGATACATCTGTTACTCTGGTGACATGGGGAATGTGCTTCAATCTATTCCCTCATTTAATTTTTGTTTTGTTTATTTCTCTACAGTTGGAACCATGATGTTCCACACCGTTACGTTGGCAGTGTTCGTCACGGCACTGACAAGTGCTTTGGCCCAACAACATTTTGAAAACAGAAAAGTGAACCGGAATCCCAAGGACGTCCTGCACTCAAAGAGACTTCATGATGGCCAAGGTAGGACATCAGAAGGACCTCCTTCCTAGGTCTGATTTATCTGAATAAATCAGACCTTTGGTTACCTTTAGCTCCACAATGGAAACAACAATATGCTCCTCGCCTTAATGCAGAGGATTAGCTGAATGCTTTTAGTTGGCCTACTGAAAAATAATAATTCAATTGTTGTGTGTTGGCTTTGGTTATGTTAATGACCAACTGAATCAAAACAGGATATGAGTGTCTTATTGGGCAACATGACCTATTCACTCATTTGTAAACATGTTTCACAATTGGTCTGAGTTTGAGACGACACAACTGGTTCAACAAAACTAAAAATTGTCCTCACGTTGATGTTCTCCCTGTGTCCACACACACACACACACACACACACACACACACATGCACCCCCACACACACACACACATACACACACACACACACACACACACACACACACAAACACACACATGCACACACTCACAAACATGCACACACACACATGCACACACGCAGCGATCGTGGACGAGGACTGCGGCCTGGAGCTGTCCTTCCTGCTGGACAGCTCGGAGAGCGCCAAGGAGAACCACGAGCAGGAGAAGAGCTTCGTCATGGACGTGGTGGACCGGCTGCAGGGCCTGCGCCTGCAGACGGGCCGCATCCTGAGCACCAGGGTGGCGCTGCTGCAGTACAGCAGTCACGTCATCACCGAGCAGACCTTCAAGCAGTGGAGGGGAGCGGAGGACTTCAGGGCTCGCATCACCCCCATTGCGTACATCGGCCACGGCACCTACACCACCTACGCCATCACCAACATGACCAAGATGTACCTGGATGAGTCCAGTGCCACGGGCAGCATCAAGGTGACCATGCTGCTCACGGACGGCATCTCCCACCCCAGGAACCCGGACATCTTCTCGGCCGTGGCCGACGCCAAGAACCAGGGAGTGCGCTTTTTCACGCTGGGCATCACCCGCGCGGCCAACGAGCCGGCCAACGTGGCCCAGCTCCGCCTGCTGGCCAGCTCCCCGGCGTCCCGTTATCTCCACAACCTCCAGGACGCCGACATCATGGACAAAGTCCTCCAAGTGATCGTAAGTATGTGCTGTATGTGCTATACGTGCGCTTAGTACGCATGTATTCTGAGGCGTGTTCACATTTTTCTGGCAGAGATGGAATGAAGGCCATGTCATGTAGATACAAGCGCGAGAACATCCATGACAGCTGAAGATTAGGAACATGAATGGGCTTAAGACCTCTGCTGTGCACCGACGGTGCTCGACATCTGCTGCACGTTGTGTTGTGAGGGCACACGTAGGCCTGCACAGGGGATTTTGTCAATAAATGTTCAGATGTCGTTTTGGTGGATTACCATAAGGCCTCCTGTCACATTCCTCACAGTTGAAATGTTTGGGTTTCAACCTATGATCCAGTATTTGTTTTTGTGTCTAGTTTAGATAGAACATTCTTCAGACATTGTTTCTGTTTTAATGAACCATAGCATTTCGACATGAACGCTCATCAAGAAAATGTAAATTACATTATCATGTTAGCTATTAGTTGTTCTGCAGTACTTGGTTTCTCTAAATATATGTATTTTATTGATATTGTCAGAACAATAACATTACTGAGAGTGGTTGTTAATCTAGTTCAATTCATTTGATTTCTTCCACAGACCGACTTGGCTAATCAAGGGGTGAGTAGTACTACACTGTGAAAGATCACATGTATAATGATGTAGAAATATGCTGCAGAACTCCGTGATTACTGCTGCATGAAGCACAACTCTAACAGTCCACTCTAACACCGTGTGTTTCGTCAAGTGTCCCCTGGCACAGACCTGTGCCTGTGACAAAGGAGAGAGAGGACCTGCCGGCCCTGCGGTAGGTCTAATTCCCCCCCCCACACACACACACAATCTTTTCATGTAGCTCAACAGGGCTGTCAACGTGTGGTTTTTCCTGACATTTTGTGAAGTGGGAAGACTCTAATCTTAGTTCTGATACCCAGGAATGGCAACGGTGTGATAATTGTCTGCCTCAACCATAGCTTGCAGGTGTGTATCTTGGACAACCATAGCTTGCAGGCGTATGTCTTGTACATGCAAAGCAACTTGAAAGTGGGTCCTAACCCACACGCTCTGATAGTAATCCTGTGGCAGCAGCAGGAAGAGACACGTAGATTCCCAGTAAGACATATTTGTTTTTTCGACTGTTATTGCATTTCCTGTCCCACATGACATGGTTGCCACGAAAACCGGATGACATTTGGATCTGAACTCACTCATAAAACCTGAACTTTGACCAGCACAAACAGCCCTCACAGCCCCCCACACCGCAGAGGTCAGGATCACAGCGGAGGAGAGAGCGGTCAAGAGTTGAACGTTGAGGCAGTCGAGAGATTTGGATTCTCCAAAACCATCCAACCGAGCTGGTCCGAGTTGACTCCCTTCACCCTTCATCCCTTCACCTTAACCCTTCATCTGACAAATACACAGAAACAAACTCGGAGCACTCTGTGTAATGCATGGAAAACACATGAAACAGACACAATACCCTCCGGTCAGCAGGTAGTCGGCATCTTGTCGGTCAAGCCGGGGAGGGTCTTCCTCGTGTGCTGGCAGATGGCTGCCTGGCCGTTAACCAGGTGCTTCCACCTCAGAGAGATTCCTCGCATACTTACCTTCAGACAGAGTGGCATGCATAATTGCTCCCATTAGTTTAATAGTCAGAGACCAGTGGTTACTGGTGGACGGCGACCACCACACGCTGTCCAGGTGCTGCTGAGAACCATGACCCCCTGACCCACGGAACAAGATCCCTCATGCCCACCTCCACCTCCTCCTCCGGCCCGGACTAAGAAACATTGCTCGCACACACACAAACATGCACGGGCACAGACACACGCACATACGTGCATGCACAAACACGTGCACGAGCACACACACACAAACACAAACACACACACACACACACACACACACACACACACGTCGATGCAAGCACACACATGTCAGCGCAAATTTGGAAAGTTTGTGGAAAGAGATTGTGAAATCGGTGAAACGGATTGGTGAACTCCTGATTTGGTCTTCATTCCGCAGGGCAAGAAAGGTCGTCCCGGTGATGACGGCGCGCCGGGACTCAAAGGCTACAAGGTTCCCGCTTTTCGTTCACTACCACGACGCGGTTTCTCTCAGCACTTTCACTTTGTTTTCTATTCCTCTGTTTCTTCTTGCGTTGCGTTTGTCGACGAGGGAACTGAATGAATGAATTCATAATAATAAATGAATGTCGTGATTTTAAACCAGGGAGAAGCAGGACTGAGTGGCCTGCCTGGACGAGAGGGCGCTGAGGTATGCGTTACGGCCCGTCCTTCATTCATTCACCCATTCATTGCTCGTTGCTCATCCATTCATCCATTCATCCCAGACGAGTACATGAACACGTGAACCTAATCTAATCTCCCCGTGATGTCTTCCTTGCAGGGAAAACCCGGGTACAAAGGAGAGAAGGTTGGCCGCCATACTTCCTCGTGCTACTGTGAATGTGACTGAGGCGCTGTGGTATGATTATTACATTGTTGATATTATTGTAAATTCCAACCAGGGTGAGAGGGGAGAGTGTGGTACACCTGGGATCAAAGGAGACAAGGTAGGCCTTCTACTGGAACCGATATCGTCATATTCCCTCCCCTTAAGGTTGTGTTGAAATAACCATGGCATCGTGTTTCATTTCTTTGCTGTGTGTGTGTGTGTGTGTGTGTGTGTGATCAGGGTCCTGAGGGTCCAGGTGGCATAAGGGGAACCAGAGGTCTGCAGGTGAGCATTAATGCATTAAAAATAATTTTGTTGTTGATATTCGTGTTCTAGTTCCCTTCCCCTACACACACACACACACACACACACACCTGCACTTACACACACCCACATGCATTGTGTGTGTCCCAGGACCACAGGCAGCATGTGTGTTATTAATGGTGTCTTGTTGCCCGCCCAGGGGTTCCCAGGTCCGCAGGGAGACATGGGGCTGGAGGGGCTTCAGGGGAAGCAGGTGAGGAGAACCGCTGATGAAAAAGTGGTAGTAGTGACTGATGAAAAAGGAAAGTTTTCCAACACTGTGTTTACACCTGCGTGCACATCTGCCGTGACCGTTACACATTTCCGTTTATGAGTTTAAACACGAGGGTTGGAGGGTT
>OMNR01098197.1:0-10270 GCA_900303205.1 Mora moro
GGCTTGGCGGGGAATGTACGTGAAATACTTCCTGTCAAAACTATACTATACACCAAGACACAGGTAGCATGTTGTACCAACCAGTTTATTGTGAAGTTGGAAAGATGTTTGCAGGCAGAGCAGATGTTCCATACTGACATGGCAGGGCTCTAAATATCTATCTATCCATCCATCTATCGATCTATCTATCAATCAATCAGAGGATTAAGACAAATTATGAGTTGGAAACTTTGTAGTCTGCTCAATGCATGTAAATGGGAGGTCAACAATGGGTTGCTCTTCATACTAGGGTCATGACATTTTCTTTTGCATGCATTTGATGGTGGTATAGTATTGATAGTATTGAACTATTGCTTTTGGGACCATAAGTCTCATAACCAGAGACGAGAACTGACCGGCTTTGGCGGAGATGAGGCGTCCCTCTGATTGGACGAGGCCCGCGCTGGACAGGAACACCAGCCTGCGGTACAGCTCTCCGTCCTCCCCCCTCACATCCTCCACACAGTACTCGCCGCTCAGCTCGCTCACGCCCCGGCTGATCACCTCTCTCCAGCCAAGCTCGCCACCGACTGACAGAAAGGGCACCTGCGTGCAGGCAGAGAGGAACACACCAATCGGGAAAGCCTTAAATCTATCGGTGAGTGGCGGTTGATCAGCACAAATCTATCACAAACCCTCGTTTGTACCTCTCATCCAAAATGAAATAAATGTTGTATTGCTTTTGATTATTATTTACCTTAATAATACATTAAGGGTGCTGTAGGTAAGATGTAAGAGCCATTATTTGAGTGTCATTTGTTCGAAATACCATAGCCATCCATCAGCTATTAGTGAGTGAAATGTGCTGTGAGATTATCTGCTTAGAGTTGACTATGCCTGCCTCTGTATTAGCCAATTATAATTTTAGACCGCTCCCTGATTGATTCGGAGAATAAAAGCTGCCTGTCAATCAGAGGCAGGGTTGTTTAGTTTCAAAATCTTCTCTCTTTACAACTCTTGAATCTTACCTACAGCAGCTTTAAGTTAGCCTTGGGAGACCATTCTGATATTCATGTTTGGGTTCCACAATGGATATCAGTCTGACCATGGCCGGAAAGCAATTGATTTCCAAATATGGTCACAGCCTTATGTTGCTCAAAAAACGTCAGCCAATCAGAGTACGCTCTTGCCGAATCCGGTTGGATGTAAAGCAAAAACATATTCTAATCCTTTTGATTCATGACATGGTAATAACAGATAGCATTACCATTCAAATAAGCCATTATTTGAATGAGGTGAACCCTGACCTGGTTCAAATCACTACACTCAAACATCTCCAAATACTGCTGGAAAAACAAGACACCAAGAATTTAACTGGCAACACTGCAAAAACTAAAAATACAAGGAGGATTGGAAGCTCCTCATTTTTACAATTACTCTCTGGCAAATCAGCTTCAATACATATTCGGACCCACCCCAACCAACACATGGTTAGAGATAGAACAAACAGTCTGTAAAGACATTCAGATTTCAGATTTACCATTTCTCAGCCAATCTATCAAACGCCATCCCTGTTTCAAAACATCAACATTAGCAGAAAGTGCAGAAAAGCCTGGCGGAAATTCCACAAAATCACAAACACTACTTTTGCATCACCTACTTTTACTCCCATCTGGAACAATCCTGACATTCGAAGTAACAGGAAACCACTTAATTTCCGCTCATGGACCGCAAGAGGCATCACACATCTTAAACACATCTTCCATAATAACACCCTGTTTTCATTCCCCCACTTGGTCCAGAAGTATGGCATCGGGAGCAAACTATTTCTGGAATATCTACAACTTAAATCATCTGTTCAAACAAAATATAACATTATGCCCACCAACCTAGATCTTCCTCCATCAACCTCAGAGCACCCCTTCCTCAGAAAAACTCCATCAATACAATGGGAACTAGACCTATCCATCACTCCTGATGCTGACTTCTGGAACCAAATTAGCAAAAAACATATACTTCATGACTAAAAATGCCAACCTACAACTCATACAATATAAGGTACTCCACAGAACTCACTACACTGGGTAAAAACTGTTTAAAATGGGATTCTCATCAGAAATCTGTTCACATTGTACACAAAATAGCCCGGATAGTTACGTTCACGGCACCTGGCACTGCACACCAGTCAAACACTTTTGGAAAAAATAAATAAATAAATCGCAGAGTCACTATCTGTCGTCCTGGGCTGACACATCCCATTGTCCCTCTGCTTACTACGAGACATATCAACAATCAACCTGAACAAAACAAACAGTAGACCACTCCTTGTAGCTTTAACTACCGCCAAGAAAACTATCCTCATGAACTGGAAATCAAGGAACACCCCACATTCTGCACACTGGAAAAATGCACTTATAGATTACATCTCCATGGAAAATGTATCCACCTCCATTATAAACACTGCAACAGAACCCATCTGGTCATCGTTTATTCATTTCTTACAAACCTACTTCCATCGATCGTATTGTTTTTCTTGCCTGTATACCAATTAACTTGATCACACTCACGTCTATATATACACAACTACAACTCCTTTAAAATCCTTATACACACATACATACATACATGCATGCATACATACATACATGCATACATACATACACGCATACATACACACACACACACACACGCATACATACACACACACACACATACATACATACATACATGCATGCATGCATGCATACACGCATGCATGCATACACACATGCATGCATACACACATACATACACACATACATATATGCATACATACACATATACATACACACATACATACACGCATTGTTACCTGTTGGTTTTCTGGCATGCCGGGGGGAGCTAGTTCCATGACCATCTGGGAGAGTTCTGCCTGCACCGCCTGCAGGTCCGTGTACAGCTGGTCCCTGTGCATCGCCACAACAACCAGCCGCTTGAATTTAGCGCTAGCAGCCAGCTGGCTCCGGCCCTCGCTGGAACCATACTGCCAGTCAATCTCTTTACCTTGCGGCACTGGAGAAGACAATAAAGAAGAATCAGATTACACAACAATGTGATGCAAGCCCACTCAGATGTCAATACAGAGATTACAAAGAGTATACCAGCAACAATGCACATGTGACATCAAATATTTATCCTCACCTGGGAATGCCAATCCTCTCTAAAGAGCCAATACACCCAAAACAAAAAAACATGCTCACCAATAAAGATCCCAAAGTAGTTTCCTCTGGGGACTTTGGCGTTCGGAGCACAATCCTGGATCGTGAGCGTATACCTCGGGAGACCCGTCTTGACGTGACACAGGATGAGCGAGGGGTTGGAGGAGGCGTCTGTGGTCGTGCGCAGCCGTTTCCTCAGCACAGAGTAGGACTGCAGCTCCCTCACTGCTGACAGGAGCTCCGCTACGCCAGTGAAGCGGTTGGGGCCGCCATCCTCCCCGAGACACATCTCCAGTATGGGCACGGGCATGGGCTGCCGGAACTTGGTGCAGATCAAGATGAAGACGGGCAGCGCGAAGGAGTCCTCGCTGCTCTCCGCCTCCTGCATGCAGTGGAACCTCACCGCCCAGCCCAGTGACACAAAGTGCTCCACGGCCAGCTTCACCACATTCTCTTGGGATAAGGTCACGCAGACGTAGCGCCCCCCAACGCACAGCACGCGCGCCACCTGCACACAAGATATGAATACATGGGAATGGCTTTTCTAGAGATTTATAATATGCACTTGTCCTGCCTTCAAAAAGTATGTAGATTATAGCCTGGTTATAGTATTTTACTTTTACTAGTCTATCTCTAGTAAGTACAACACCAATGACTGAAAAGCCATTACATTACATTACATACATACATACATACATACATATATATATATATATACATATATACACATATATACACACACACACACACACACGTATATAAATATATATAAAATGCAATATGTTAAATTAACCTCAGTCAGCATCCTCCTGGCCAATGCTCCCTCCTCTTCAGATGCCATGGCATCCAGGGTACCCTTGTCCAAACAGGCCTGGTAGCTGGCGTCCTCATAGTGTGTCTGTGTGGCATCCACTTGCTGGAAGGTGAGATTAGGGCGACGCTCTGCATTCCTCTGGTTCATATGTGTCACCACTGTTTCGCTAATGTCAATGTTGGTCAGCTTGTTATAACCAACATCATGCATCTGTTCACTGAGCTCAGAGTTACCACACCCCACGACCAACACCTGTCAACAAAACGATACAATGGGCATTCAAATATTCACGTAGTGAATGGTTTAGTGTCATATTTATTTTGAATTTAAGGTATGTGACATACTATTTACCTTATCTTGGAGTTTTATATATTTATGCAACACGCCACACAGTTTGTTGTAGTCTCCATACCACTCGAAAGCCTTTTCGCCACGCTTCTTGAAAAACCGCTCCCAGTACTCTGCAGAGCTGAATTCCTCAGCAGAACGAGGTAGGAGACTCATGGTGTTAAAATAAGAGACGCTTTAATGACTTTCAAAGAAGTAAAAACTTGTATTCTTCACGCGATTTTCTAACACATGGAAGAACGCAGACATGCGTCGAGCCGGACCGCATTTTTGGTTGCACTGCTTTCTCATTGGATGATTCAGCGGCGGAAGAGTACAGAAGAATCCACTGATTGGTTGATACATTGTACATTGTGGCCAAACGAGTGATGTCATTGGTCGCCTGTGGACGGACTGCCTGTGTAATGTGATCCGGCGCAACTCCGGGAAACTCCGGATTCAGCATGGCCTTATCTGCCGGCAGATCGGTGGTCTTCGTGACTGGAAATGCCAAAAAACTTGAAGAGGTACGACTCTTTCCGCGATTGTATTGGATACACAATGACACCAATAAAAACATGCATACCGTTGATGTGTTTTATAGTTTTTATTGATGTTTTCAGAATTTGGCTTCATGCATTGCTTGCTAAATACAGTATCCTAATGCAATCGACTCTAAACCAAACATACACCTTGTCGTTGTCTGTATTTGTATTTTAGTAAATGTCTGACCTATGCTTAATACTTTTGGTTTTTTTTTTGTTTACTTGTTGTTTTTAGGTCATTCAGATCCTGGGAGACAGGTTTCCATACAAATTGACTTCCAGGAAGATTGACTGTAAGTAAAATGAAAAGAGTAATCTAATATTGTCAAATGATTTAAAAGCATAAATTTGTCATTTGTTTTTACCATTTCCAGTGCCTGAATACCAAGGAGAGCCCGACGAGATTTCTATACAGAAGTGTAAGGAGGCAGCACGTCAGGTTTGATTACTCCCATCATTTCTTATGGTTATGCCATGCTTATCTGGGCATGTACACATAACAAGTATCATTGAATGGTAATTGTTATTAATTATGCTTTTATTGCTGCCTGTGCATTTTGTTTAAGGTTGATGGACCTGTGATCGTAGAAGATACCTGTCTCTGCTTCAGGGCACTGGAAGGGCTGCCTGGTCCTTACATGTAAGTAAGGCATAAATACAGGCCATAAAACACTAGATTGAATTTGACCAAATATTTGCTGAGGTAGCATGAAGTAACACACCAGTGACAGAACCAAACATGGTTATGAATAATGGAATTCAAATATTCTCTCTTTTTGTGTAGAAAATGGTTTCTGGACAAACTTAAACCGGAAGGTAATTAACAAAATTGGCCAGTTTTCTAAGCTTGACCATAAATAATGCTGAATGTGCCTTTTTTCAATGTCTTGTCGTTTTCTATGTCCAAGGCTTGTATAAGCTCCTGGCGGGCTTTGAGGACAAATCAGCGTGGGCCCTCTGCACTTTTGCTTTTTCTGCTGGGAAGGAAGAACCAGTCCAGCTCTTCAGGGGGACAACAGAGGTAAGCATTACTGTCAATGTTTAGGGCCATGTCTCCGTACATAGTTTTTTTTTTTAATGTCCAGTAATGTATGTTTTATAGGGTCGTATTGTGGATCCTCGAGGACCGAGAGACTTTGGATGGGACCCCTGCTTCCAACCAGACGGATACGAGAAAACGTTAGTGAGAATGTTTGTGGAAACTGCTTTTCAATAAAATGCCACAAGGGGGTGCTGCAACTCAACACTTATTTGTTAATTGTTTGAACACACTTTCTTTCTCCCTCTTCGAATAACAAATATATTGTTATTGTAATGCATTGGTTGAACAGTTATGACATAAGAACACTCTTTTCACAGTTATGCCGAGCTTCCTAAAGAGGTGAAGAACACAATTTCTCACCGCTACCGGGCTCTGGCCGCCATGTCGGAGCACTTCTCTCAGCTGAAAGACGACACACCAGAAAGCAAGAAGAAGCAGGAAGATTAACTTGTACTCGTCCAATATAAACTACAGCCTTTTGCTCATGAGTCTCTTTTATAAAATTTTATAAATTTTATAAACTGAGACTGGTGCCAGATTTTGGACAACAAAATGTCCCTGTAATTTTTATGTTCTGTCAAATGTTTCCATTTTGGAGTTACTGATTGGGATTTTGTGCATGTCATTTGTCAATTTAAATCATCCTCCAGACAAGAACAAGTAAAAATGTTCCCTCAGTTTTTTAACACCGTAAGGAATTGATGTTAGAAATACCCCATGAAATAATAATGTGCAAAAGAAGTTTTAAGAAATGATTTTAAGGCTTGTTTCATTGTTCCATGGTGGATCGTTTAGGGGGCATTTGTTTAAAGTCTTGCTACTGGGGTCTGCCAAGGAAAGGGCTTGGGAGGAGATCATAAATATAGCAGGAGCTCCAGCGACCTGATGGGAGATACAGACATGGGGAGGGGGAGGCACAAGTTGTGTGTGTGTGTGTGTGTGTGTGTGTGCGCGTGCGCAGTGCGTAGTGCGCGCAGTGCAGTTGTAACGGGAGCTTAGGATAACTAATGACCCTGAAGCGTGTGGTGTCTCTGGAAAGAATCAGGACCTTCTGTTTTTGAATGATGCTTCCCGTGTGGGCTGTCAGAGTGAGCATTTACACACGCACAGTGTATGCTGCCTGCTCTTGGAGAAGAGCAATGCAGGCAACAGATGATATATTGCACACAGAGACATTGGTGTCTGCAACAGCTTTAACCTTGTTGATATACCCGGACATAAGAGTAGGAATGTAACTAGCTTAACATGAGCCGGGTATTAAGGGAAAGGTGGGGACAGGATTACATTAAATTCACTTGTATTCTAACTTTATTTTATAATAGTAGAATGTATAGTTTTATAGTAGCTAAACTCATTTTTCACCAAAAAACAAAACATTAACATATTATTCCTATGAGCTCAAAGGAGTTTTCTCTCGTTGTGGTTCAGGAGACGAGCAGTCAAGAATGAGCAAGAGCTACTGGGAAAGAACAGGATACACACGTTAGTCATCATCAGGAAAGGTGGTGCAATGGTCTGTGGCTGGTCATGGAATAATAACCTGCTCCCGATCTGAGGTCACCCCAGGTCAAAGCCATCCTCCTGAGGACATCCTGCCGTTCCTCTCGTTCCTGTGTTGCTCTCACAGTCGCTTCCGTTCATCTGAATGCCAAGACGGGGCCCTGAAATGCTTGCTTACATTAATAAAAGAAAATGTTTAAGTGCTGCATTCGATTCAACGGCTGATCTAGATAGGGGAATTGGAGGTGATTTCTGTATTAAATATTCAATTAAATGTGATGGTTGAGATTCAAATATGTTTACGTTGCAGCATCAAATTCAGCATTTTAACTGATTTACATAAGATTACAGTTCAGATTAAATTGATTTGCCATTTGTAAATGTCTTCTACTCCAGCATCCCAGGTAAAATCCACCACACAATAAGGACTTGCCTGTACCCATGTGCTCCAATGTGCTCCAGAATAGACAAAAGTTGTTTTTTTACATTTAAACCATCAGAAAAGACATTGTGTTTGTGTCAAGTATGTGGCCATGTTGTGTTTGATGGAAAGAATGATGCTGTCCAGCCAGACCTATGAAGAAAGGACAGTCTCTACCACACAACCCTGCCCATTATTGACTTAGCAGGAGATGCAGATGGCAAGATGTGGCTTTGAGGAGACATTTAATACCCGTGTATTTATTCTAAACCCATACCTAAGTTTACCTGATGTGATAAATGACTAAACTAAATTGCCCAAAAGGTCCAAGTCAGGTGACAGACACTTTCCACTTTTATGGGGAACTATTTTAACTTCAAAGACACCATGAATGATGCCCATCATCCTTTTTAAAAATATATGTTTTTTTACTGTTCCATAAATGTACACCATCAAAACCGATTACTCAGTAATGCTTCTTCAAGGTTCAATTTGAGGAACGAATCGACCATGAAGCCATCCACTTAAATGATGGAAAGCCTTTAACCTAATCCATATTCCTGCCGGGAAGTCCTTTCAATTTGTATTTTTAGGATCAAACACAGGTCCCAGTAGAGACATAGGAGATGAGGTTAGCAAATGTGTAGGGGGGCTGTAAACTATATCAAATTAGTATGAAAATAGGAATATGAATACTGGTGATTGGTGAATATATTTTTGAAGAATAGAAATATAACTTATAAATATAACTAAAAAGGATTATTGTCAATAACATTACATTTTTAAATACAAATGTTTTCTATAGGTCTACTACATTAAACATGGTGCCGGTTCTATTCAAACCTATGACCTTCGTTGTCTCAGTCAATCCTCATTTGTAATCAAACATATAAAACAGATGTAGGCTTTATGTGTTTTTAAATCTTTCATTTTCCCGTAGGATATAGGCAAGAAAACAAAAACAAAGTATTGGATTGATTCCAAAATAATATCAAAGCAAAGTAATAATGATGACATAAGGTTCTCCCCAGAGTATCACACCACAGGGGATTTAGTAAAAAAATGTTTATTTCATTACTATATCGAAGGCAATTTTGGCAAGTTTCACATCTTTCTTCTGTAACTATATACAATTGTAATTGATTGATTCCCGAGGTGAAATGTCATGTTATTACTATACAGGGTTACTAGGTCTAAACATGTTACGTAGGCCTATTGAACTGTATTCACTGGGGAGAGTAGGGTCCTACCCAGCTAACCAAACAGCCCTGGGTCGTGTAGTGTAAAAGAGTTTAACAAGCGGTGGAAATCATGCACGGTCCATGGTTCTGCAGACTGTGTTGCAGATGCACTGCTGCTGTCGGGGCTGATGCTGAGGGGGTCGTTGAACGTGATCAGGACGTCCGTGGAGAACTGCGGCAGGCGAAACAGGCCCAGGTGGATCGTCACTGCGTTTCTGGCCTCCTCGTTGAATTTAGACACACACTGAACCCCAGTCAGCAGCCAGGCGGAGCTGCACTCCGACAGGCACAGCTCGGACTTGGAGAGAGGCGCAACACTAGCAACGTCACAGGTCCCCGGCCCCCGCGCCTGGTTGCCACCTGCGAGGTCTTCGAAGTGGTACCTCGCGGCGTCTCGGTCTTCCACTCGGCCCTGGTACTCCAACAGCTCGACTATGAGGCTCTGGTCGGTGTGGCGATGGGCGAACACCTCCTGGTTGTCCGGGATCTCCCTCAGGTCACTGATGTCCTTCGCACTGTGTGGGATCCTGGCGGACATGGCTCCTCCGAACAGAGGCTGGTGTCCATCGTCCCGGCCGGCAGCGCTGAGCATCCCTGCAAGAAGGGCTCGTCCCTCGTGGCCGGGTGCTGAAAAAGGCAAAGTGAAACAGTGTCGTTGCTGGCAACAGGTGCCCGCAGTAACACACACTTATATTATAATAAACAAAGTAGGTTACGGTGGCGCACAGGATAACGTGTTTCCTGGTACGCAAAACGTAACTTCTTCTGGGGGAAATAACCGTTATATTGTCATGTCATGGGCGCACTGCTGCCACCTGTAGGACCGAGTAGGTCTGCAGCTCCCCTTGTTTTTTTAATACAAGCTTATGGCCTAAACTGCGTATATAATTATATGAAAGAATTGAAGAAGTGATAAAAATCATGTTTTGAACACATCCAATGGTCAGACTAGATTATAACACATGTGCTTCTCCAATAAAGCAATAAACGGAACACTTATTGTTGGAATTCGTTTTTCTTTCAAAAGGCGAATGAGTTTGCAGAAACCATGAAGTAGTAGTATTGGGGATGTAGTAGTAGTAGTAGTATTGGGGATGTAGTAGTAGTAGTAGTATTGGGGATGTAGTAGTAGGATTTTACTTCTTGTCAATCAGGACAAACTGATTATTTACATTGAAAAATAAACATTAAAGTAGGCGCAACT
>OMNR01098198.1:0-13708 GCA_900303205.1 Mora moro
TTATTATATAGCTAGAACTGTCGCTACAACTCAGGCTCATAGAGGTTTCTAATGGGAGAATGTACACAGTGCAGGTTTGAACAAATAATTCAAATTGGTGCTCCGTGGGATCTGCGGATGGTGTGTCTGACTACTTCCCAGGCCTTCGGTGTACAAAGACACAAGTGCGTGTGAAAGACTGTCGGTACTGACTTTGCTTCGTTGCCGCCATGGCCAACACACTCCAGGCTGATAAGGATGGCTGCTGAAGGGGGACTCATCACAAGAGTTTTCCCATGCTCTATATTGCCTAATGGAGAAGATCAAGCATCTTGCACCCTGACCGTATGCCTCAAAAAAACAGGCACAACTTTAAATTATTATATACATTACATTTTTACAGTCTGAATATTGAAGATAATGCCATGAACGTCCAATACAGATTGATAGCTATAACCATATTAAATTTGCGAACCCATATATTTAACGATTTATTATAGGTTAGTGTTCGCCATAACCACCCTTATATGTTTTATAACAGCGCTTTATTTACAAGAACAGACTTTTATCTATCGTTGTAATCGTTTGACTCCTCTGGGATCCAGAAGTCCTGCTATGTTCTCGCATAACTTCTAGGGCGAGACAGCACAGAGCCTGGGCCAGAAACCAGGAAACTGAAGGGGCAGAGTTACGCCTTGTGAAGGCGTGGAAGGGGATTTTAATAATGAAGCTTTCAGAAGGGGGTTTTAATTAAAAAAAAATAATAAAGTCTATTTCTACAGGGGCCAGTCTACACAGTGTTGATTTCAAACCTTCACAGACACTTTTTTACTAGTGCTGGTTGAGTTTGTGTTCGCTGCTAATAGGCAATTATGCACTTACAGATCCCCACTTCCAGCAACATGATTCGTTGAAACAAAGAATCAACGAACAGCCTTTGTTGGAAAGTATACCGTCTATTATTGAAAAGCAAAAAAGAGGTTCTACAGAGGTACAGAAGAGTCCAGAGTACAGAGTAGGTGTTGTATCGGCTACTGTTTTCTCACAGGGCAGTCTGAACAGATAGCGACTATCCACCTATCTGGCCTCAAAACACATGGAAAAGAAGAAGTTTAAGTCATTTTTGCCCCAACACCAATCTGTGTTTGCAGTGTCTGACGGTGATCTAGGCTGTACCAATTGAATTACTCATTACATACCATTACTTGATGACGTCCCTATAAGACAAAGGTATAGGAGAATACCCCGTTCTGTGTATGACAAAGTGAGGGCTCGCATCCATCAGTTGCTAAAGAGCCAGGTCACCCGGGAAAGTATAATTTCTGCATCCCCTATAGTTCTTAGCAGCCTTCGCCTCTGGTTGTTAAATGGCAAAACAAGACAGAAATGCTTTCCCCCTCCCCTGTACTGAGGAGTCCCTAGACGCCCTTGGGGCAGGTGGTTTTGTCTGCAGGGGATTCTCCTCATGCAAAGAAGATTGTTACTGTAACCCCAACCACGGTCTCTGACCTAAGATCCTTCCTTGGCTTTGCTAGTTAGTATAGGCAATTTGAGGAGGGATTTGCCAAGCTGGCAGCAACCACTCCATGGCATAGTGGCATCCTGACCTGGCAGGGACCAAGAAGCAGAGGGACCTTAGTTCATGCGTCCTTACAAACAAGCTTTTTGCCCACAATTGGATCCATCACAGGTACGCAATGCATGCTGTGTGCTGAAACCCATGTCTGGTGGTCATTCTGCCATCCTTCTCATTCAGGTATTGTACCTGTAGCTGTTTCTCTTATATTCACGTTGTTATAGCAATTTGCCATGGGCATTCACAAGCAAGGACTATGTCCTTCCCAACACATACATACAAACATACCTTGGACTGTTAGTGCAAACACACACACACACACACACACTCGATGATGCGCAACCTGACAGCATCTCTTTTGACAGTTTGAAAAGTTGTGTTGGCCAAAGTGCATGGATTAATGTGAGTGTGTGTGTGTGTGTGTGTGTGTGTGTGTGTGTGTGTGTGTGTGTGTGTGTGTTATGAACGTGTGCACAGATGAGCACACTATTTTAGTGAGCAAAGGAAACCTTTTATGATTGTGTCATATGCCAGTTTCTGAGTCAAGCTAGAAAACTTTGAACTCACTGCTGGTTAGATTAGGGTGACTAAAAGACAGTTAAAACGTATTATTCAAAAGGAAGGTGACCCGTTACCCGATCCTAACACCAACACCAGTTGTAATGCAATCTCTCTTCCATACAATTCCATACAAATGGAATAATGGAATCCATCTATTAAAGGAATAAATGTTATCAACCTTCGCAAACTCTAAATCCTCTTTTGATAGCTACATCTCTTACTTTGTAAAACAAGCATCAAGAATATTTGAATAAATTAATATATAATTAGCACTAATTTAGAGTTTCAACAAGACAGAACTTTTTTTTTCCCAATCTTTTTATTGATTTTGTAGTTTTTCAACAGTCGGTACAAAATAGACAGTATGAAACAACCGGCTCAGGCCATAAAACACATAAAATAATAATAAAATGTAAATAAAATAAAATAGATAAATAAACAAATACATTTCAATAAAGACATTTTTAAAAGAGTATTAAAAAAATTTAACAAATTAAAAAAAATACAAATTTAGGAAGAGAAAAAGAGAGAAAAAACAAATGAAGGGGGTGAGAGAAGAGGATACAGGAGGGGTTAGGAGGAAGACCGACGGGGTGGGTTGTAACGGGGCCAAATAACAAGACACAACATTTGGGTCATTTTAATCTGACTGACGTTGACTTCCCAGTCCTGCTTCCTAACCTGCGCTCTCTTCAGTAGAATTGACTGGAATGTACACACACATGCACACACACACACACACACACACACACACACACACACACACCCTTCCATAATGGCAAATTCATGACTTTGTTAGACATAATCATTTAAAATCTCTATATCCAGTTCCATCGCTAGTAGGTGAGAATGAAGCACAATATGCAATACAATAGCAGGGATGGATTGACTTATTACCTGTTAATATCTACGTTTATGTCAGCTTCAATTATAAAAAAATACAGTCGGTTTTTATCTTTTTTATGTTTAAGTAATGAGAAAAAAAAAGAATTCCCCTATTATTACACATTCAAGATTCAAATGCAGGTTTCCATGGTTACATTGTCAAGTAATAATTTACTGTTTAAAAATACAGCCTGTTAAATTTTTCAACGATACTAATTATACTAATGTGCATGTATGATTTGGCTGCCTTTACCTCCGTGATATGATTTCCTAATTTATTGATTTCTGTGTCCTATGAAATTCTATGTTCATTTGTTTGCTTCTCGGAGAAAGACACACATACCCACTAAATATCTAAAACAACCAACAATCAATAAGATGTCAATGATCCTCTCCTTTGTTGTGTTTGGTAGGATTTCTCTGACAATAATAATTGAGTTCTTAACTACAACCAACCCGAACGGGGAAAATGTTTACACTAACTTGTGCGTGTAACGTCTGCTGAAGTCAAATGGTTCCTAATGGCCCTTAACTCCACTCTGTGTAATGCTGAACAGTAGAGTTGAGTATAGGGGATGGAGAACATCTGCCAAACTGACAAAGATGTGGAGACCAGTTTGCAAGACAACGCGGTTCTCTGGTTACATTAGACATGAAGGACATGTGCATCATGATAGTTTCTAGTACTGTATGAACTGCTAACTGCTAAAACTGGACACAAAACTAGGCCCCAATTTGTCTTCTTCCAAAGTAAGAGAGATAAAAAGGACCAAAAATCAGATGAATCCTTTAACTAAGCTTAAGCCACTTGGTGTCTTTGTCGAATCATAAAAGTGAAACCTTGGCATTACACCAGAATTTCATCATCATTAAAATAAAATAAGAAATGTTTTAAGCCCTTAATCCACAATTGCCCGAGCTAGCATCAGATATCGGGTACCACAGCTAAACACAACCCTTAGGATATGCACTTGAAATGGTAAAAGGACAACACTATAGCCACATTATGGCACATGATCCTTCTCCCTGTGATATCAGAAAAGAGATGAATGTTTCAGGAAATATAATGAGGTGTGAACAAGGTGGTAAAGAACACAGTGTTCCCTGTCATTGATTCAGAGACATGAAGAGGAGGGAGACAGGACACAACTAAATATACCAAGGACAGAGTGTGTAGGGCTCCTGTATCCCCCCCCAAGCTCAGAGCGTTAACAACCATAGCAATCTCATTCTGATCACTGCCAGTGTGTTTGGCAGAAGAATAGCAAAGCTGAAAAACCGAACAAAACCCTTCAAACGCTTGACGATTCCAATCCATATCCTCTCAACATAATTTGTTCATATTTTCCCCTGTTTTTGTCCTTGCTTCTATTGCCGTTGCCAAACCTTTTGTAAACAAAGATTATGCATATTAGTCTAATTTCTGAGAGGTTTATGTCAAAAATGAAATGACACGATTAAAAGATTGGTAAAACATATAATTTCTATTTTGTGTTCTCAACCGGTTTAACTGGCCACAGTTCCATTAAACAGGACTCAGTAGGCTAACAAAACACAGGGCAATATATATATTGATTTGACTTGGGCCTTCAAAAGGTGTTATGGGAAGAGAATAACAGGTTTCAACTCTTTGTCAATCTTTTGTGTGTATTTAGTTGGGTTTACTTTTGTGTCTGTTACGTGCTACAGAAGCACAATGCAGCCACGTTGGAACAGCCTGTACAGGAACCTGATGCATTACAATGACTTTGTTTATCTTTTTATCTAATTGTCCCTCTGTATCATGCAAGTCTTTCTTTGGTTATAATGGCACACAACCGTCATAACTTACACCTGTATCTGTAACATCCACAATACATAAGGTAAATCAGATATAAATAAAAATAAATAAATGTTTTTGGTTATCATGTCTTTGTTCTTAATTCCCATGCTGTCATTGAAGGCCCCTCCCCTTCATCTCTCAACCAATCAGGACCTCATGCATGAAACAGGAGTATAATTGCACGCCAGCAGCATATATATATATACATGGTGACTTGTTGCAGCCCTCCTCCATCCCCTTCAGCTCCAGGACTATAGACTCCACCGGTCTATGGAGAAAGAGATTCACCCTCCAGGGCAAAGGACTTCCATCCAGTCACCACCCCCACCAGCGTCTAGACATCATCAGGGGGAAATCTCATCTCCCGGCATACTTCATGGATCTGATGGATACTAGTCTCTCCTGATTGAAATATATATATATATATATAGATATATATATATATATCTATATATATATATATAGTTTGCTTTTTTCACATTGATCATCATGTTCTTTAACCCCCAGGTAAATAATCTTTGTCACACTCTCTCTTTCTTTTATAAAGTAGCCCCCTCCCCCCACTCTTTAAAACAATGCAGATGATGACAGAGCCTCGACTACACGACATCATCATGTCATCAACACCTGTCTTCTGGAGCAGCGCTAGGACCTGCTTCCACTGTTTATATTATACACCACCTCCCTCTCTCTCTCTCTCTCAGGCAGCCTCTCACTTAGCTTTCGATCTCTCTTGTCGACTCCCCCCTCTCTTATCCCTCTCACTTTCGCTGTTTATTTTTAATACTTTTTTCGTGCTTTCACCTCATTTCAGCACCTCCTTTCAACACCAAGAGTGTCTGAGCATCTGTCATAGTTTCAGAAGTTTCTTCAAAGCCCTACGCGCCACTGTTGCTGTAATAGTTCAGCCTCTCTCGCCCCCCAGTTCTCTCACTCACTCAAACGCTGTTTCTCTCTCTCTCTCTCTCTCTCTCTCTCGCTCTCTCTCTCTCTCTCTCTCTCTCGCTTCTCTCGATGAGACACATTTAGGTTTCTCCCTCTCTCTTTCTCTCTGCTTAACGCTCTCTCTCTCTCTCTTTAGTAGATGCTTGTTCTGACGCTCACTCTCTCTCTCTCTCTCCCTCTCTCTTAGACACATGCTTGGTCTCTCTCTCTCTCTCTCTCTCTCTCTCTCTCTCTTTGCTTAACTCTCTCCCTCTCTTTCTTAGACACATGCTTGTTTTCACTGTGTGTCTCTCTCAGACACAGACTTATGCTCAGTGTCTCTCGCTCTCATTCTCTGAAGTCATCCCTTCACATGGCTCTGTCCCATATGGTGGAGCAGTGCTGGCAGAGTCGACCGCACCGTTCATCTGCCAACACTTTGAGCCCAGAAATCCTGGCCAGAGTGTGCATGTGTGTGTGTGTGTGTGTGTGTGTGTGTAGGTATAAAATGTGCATGCAGAGAGAAAGACCCCCGCTACCAACACTTATGTAGAAACTGGAAAAGCGTAAGCATAGGAGGAACAGGCGTCCTGGGGGGCTATGGTACCTGGGGGGGCTGCGGTACCAACAGTACCAACAGTAACAGCTTCCTGAAGTGGCACAGCCGGAGCGGTGTTAACACAGTGGGACTGTTTAGCACCCTCTGCTTACAGGGCTGACAACATTCAGCCACCCTGTCTCTCTCCAACGTAGTGGCAGGCGAAATGTTCAAAAGTCCCCACGCTGATTGACAAGTTAAAGGAACTCACCGCCAGTGTCACCAAAGCTGACACGTTCTTGCAGTGAAGTTGAATTCTTTCTGTTTTCCCATATATTCTTTCTGTTTTCCCATATAACCCCATCACTGAACGTGTTTTTTTTTCTTGATGTAATTAAAAAGGACCAGGAAGATGATTGCTTCGCAGCTGTCTGCCGCAGAGAGACAACACAGGTTAAACCTTCCTCTTGTTAAATATTAACATGATATCTCTCACGGCGGTAGAATAATTGACAATTGTTTCACTTCAAGCTGTAAATCACACTAGCTGGTATGTTCTGTAACGTGTTGTAGGCTGGTGATCATAAGGCTTCACAGATTAAAAACTGATTTGAAAAAAGTACATAGTTTTACTCCTGCCCACATCCCTTAAGGCCATTCAAGTATGACCACATTACACTTTTAAAGTATTCATGTATTAAGCCCTTTTAAGGACTCAAATCCCCAAGGTTCAATTAGTGAGGAAACTCTAGTTAAACTCATAAACATCAAGACTTTATTCAATTAAATCATTATGAAGTAAAGGATTCAACCATAATCGAGAGGTCTGGCCAAAAAAGATCCAAAAAGAGAGAAACATGTTCAACTGAACTTTCAAAATAAACCCATTAAACAAGACAAAAACTCATCTTCTCCATGGAATCTGTATTAGTGGAAAATATCCTACAGTAAGCCCCTCCCACATGAAGGGGGGAGGGGCTTACTGTAGGATATTTTCTTATGCAGCAGACCGAGGAGGACCGACAAGCACAGCTAGTCGTGTGTTGAATAAATAGGGGTGGCGTCAGTTGTCCACATATGTTCCATGTATCTATCTTGATGTCTACAACATCAACTGTATGGATTCACATTTATCTTCCCTCTTGTGGCTCGCACATGAATCGGTGAAATGTGTTTTATGTTCAATATCCTTCCTTTTTTTTTGCTAGCTAAGCTCAATAGTGCGTTGAATATCACAAATGATTCCAATGATATTACAGAAGATTTTTATTAGACTAAAACAAGATTAATCAAAAAGATATTTGCTCTATTTTCAATGAGCTAGTGAGCTTTTCAAGAAAAAAAAAAGGCAACATTGAATGTAAAACTCATTTTTAAAAGGAGGTGGAGAGAAAGGGGGATTTGCTGACTATGCCCATACAATCCTGAGGTCTTTCAAGAACACTATTAGCTGACTTAGAGATGTGTGGTCTTATACAGATTGTTATTTTTTGACATATTATGTGGATATATAATAGATACATTGCTCTATACAATATAGCAGTCTTTCCCCAACATATATCCAGCAGTGATAATAAAGTAATAATAGAATGCAGTCTACATATTTGATTGTGTACAACAGAAGCAACAGTACTACGACACCCAGACGATTGAGAGACAAATTGCAGACTGAAAACTATATTTGTGCTAAAGACATAGCATGCGAGCACATAGTGCACTCGCAGGCTATGTCTTCTTATGTTAAATTGTTATACCATTTTGAGCCCTACTAGATTTCACGTCCCTCACTGCCACCCTCTAGTGGCAGCTAGCTCTCCTCCTTTCCCTGTCTGTCTTGTCTGTCTTTGTGTTTGTGGGCATGTCGGCGGTTCCCAGCTCCTCCCAATGACATCATCCACTCCTCCCCCCTGATCAACTCTCACACACCTGCGGTTCATCATCTCATCAACTTCCAGTATTTAAACCCCGGTTTTCCACCCACTCATCTGGTGATGAGTGTGTCCCTTCTGCCGTCTACCTGTCTCCAACCGGTCCCTTGGTCCTCATCTACCTGTCTGCCTGTTTCTGCCCTTGCCTCGCCTTCCTGCCTCCATTACCAGCCTACCCTACCTGTCTGCCTGCCCTGCCTATTGTTTGCCATCCTCCGTTCCTTACCCCATTATTAAAACCAGTTACTTATACTCTGTTGGGTTGATCACCAAGAAAAGTACACAACAGCATTGCAAAAATGTATTATTCAACACAGTATACTGTATCACTATTTCTCTATGGATAATTCTGTTTCAAGAATTACTGGAAATAACTATAAATAACCTTGTCCACACGTGAATGGGTATTTCTGAAATCTTATTTTCTTTCGTTTAAAATAAAAATCCTGTCCACACCAACGGTGCTATTCAAAGAATCAATCGAATCGCTTTAATATGCTCAAATAAGCATGCCAGGCCAGTAGGTGGCGATGCAACTTTATGTCAAACACCACAGAAGAACATTAGCAGCATGCACATTGATTGGCTTCTTCTTGAGGGGTGAAAGCAAAAAAACACAATGATGAAGTACTCGCAATAATTTGTCACATGACGATGGAGGGTGAGTACGAGTCCTGAGTACGAGCCGGGGGAAATTGTCACCTGTCAAAAATACAATTCAGTTGACTCAGTACATCCTTCAGGCGTGGGCGTGTCTGGCCCTCTCCCCTGGTCCCTGGCTCATCTACACACTTGCTCCCTGTTGTCATCAACACACCTGCCATCCATCTACCCATCAACCCTGCTGTATATCAACCCCAGTTCTTCGTCCAGTCATCGCTGGATCATTGCCTAAACTCCGCTGGATCATGGCTCCCTCTCCCGCCACTTCATCAACTCCCCTTGGATTCTCCCCAACCCCTTGGAACCCCCTTACAATAAACAGACCCTTTCACGGGTTACAACCTTCCTCAGCCTCTGGTTCTGCTTTTGGGTCCTATTTCGCTCAGACCTGACAGTATGATCCAGCCAACATGGACTCAGTGGAAGCGAGTTGGACAACGTGATAAACTCTTCAACAATGCCTTCTCTGCCATGCAAGTTCTCACTGCCGCTGTCCAGCAACTCACCCTCAAGGTAGATCAACTAACCGCCTACTGTCTCATCTTCTTCTGGGGTGCAAGCCGGTCTTGCTTTGCCCCCCGATGCCTATCCTACTGCTCAGTCTGTTCCCTCCCCCCGGGAGGCTATCATGTCCCAAACATTATGACGGCAGCCTGGGGGATTGCAGGGCATTGCAATGTTCATTCGTCTTCCAACATCAGCCTAGCATGTACTCCTCTGACCCCGGCAAGATAGCCTACATTGTCAACCTGCTAACTGGGAGAGCTTTAGCGTGGGCCAATGCCGCTTGGGAGAGGCAGTCAGAAATACATCCTATACATCCTATTTTGCCTTTACTCAGGAATTGAGAAGAGTGTTCAGTCATCCTATACAGGACAAAGATGCTGCCAGGCAACAAGGCACACATAGCGTTGCTGAGTTTTCAGTTGAGTTCAGAATCCTAGCAGCTCACAGCGGGTGGAACGATAACGCCCTGCAATGCATGTTCCAGCGAGGGCTTAGCAAAGCTATTAAAGATGTGCTGGCTGTTCGGGATGATCCGCCAACCTTGACAGTCTAATCGAACTTGCCATCAAACTTGGATGACTTCCTCATCTTCTCCAAGAATCTGGAAAACATGTACACTATGTCTGCCATGTCCTGCAGAGGCTGCTGGAAACAAGCTCTTAATGACTCATTAAAGCCAAGAAGTGCAAATTCCACACATCCTCTGTAGGCTTCCTCTACATCATTGAAGACAGACAGTGAAGACTGATCCTCTTAAGGTCCAAGCCGTGGCTGAGTGGCCCAAAACCCATTAACCTCAAGCAGCTCCAATGCTTCCTGGGCTTTGTAAATTCCTACCGGTGTTTAATAAATAGGTTGATATCACCATCCCTTCGGTCCAAGCCCACCTTCGCCACTGCTGTAAGGTCTGGACAAATGCTCGTGCCGCCTTGCTCAGCTCCACTGACTGCAACTGCTGCCTTGCAGACGGTCATCGGACCCCTGCCCTGTGCCCAGGTCAGAGAGTTTTGTTGTCCTCTAAAGATCTTCCTCTCAAATCGGACTCCAAAAAACTCTCCCCATTTCATTGGCCCATACGAGGTAGAGCATATCATCATAGCTGACATGGGCATGTCTGGCCCTCTCCCCTGGTCCCTGGCTCATCTACACACCTGCTCCCCATTGTCATCAACACACCTACACCGGATATGGATACAGATAATAAAGTTGGTTGAACAGATACACATACAGATACAGATAATGGCATGTATCAACAAGAAAGCCTCCAGAGAAAAGAAACAACATAGTGTTGAAACTCCATGGTCTGTAACAGTTGATAACGGAGATTGATCGTATATGAATGCCAGACCGTAATCTTTGTGAGCCTGCTGTCGTTTTTTTCACAAATACTACATGAGTATACTCTGAAAACGGTAGTTTAGTAACACCAACACTGCATAAATAAACATCGCCATAAACCTATTTGCACTTCCATTCTGCATGTATACAAGCATTGCTACTTTATTCATTGAATGAGACGTTGAAAGTGCACGAGTAAACTCTAAAAATAGTGATTTAGTAATGGTAATACTGCATTTATAAACATAGCCGTAACACTATTTGTCAAACGTCCGTGCAGCGATATTTTATTACTTGAATGAGAGACGCTAAATAGCAGGACTCTGAACACGCTGTTGCACATTTGCCTGCTGCCATCTCTGTTCTGAGTGAGGGGAGATTGTCCACTGATTAATCGATGGCGGATGGTGTCGTCCTCTCGGATGGATGAAAAAATAAATATATAAAAAATGCTAAAATAGGTTGCCAAATTTACTTTGGTGGCCTTTAATATACCTGGGCGGCCCGCCCAAGTAAGGTCTAAAAAATAGTAAAATAGTCTTTACATCAATTTGCTTCATACTTTCCCCACACGTTAATTAATTGGGGGTACCAATCTGCCAGTTGCGCTTTAAGCATGACAGCGTTGACATTAGTGAAACCTAATCTGGGATCCAGCAGTCCTACTATGTTATAGCAGAAACAGCACAACAAACTAAATCTGAAAGGGGTGAAGTTACACCTTATTTCTTGTTTCGTTATGGATATATTCTACTGAAAAGAAACAAATTTGCATGAGTGGATGAAGCTTTCAGAAAAGGATTGAAGTGTACAATGTACAGACAGTGGCCAGTCTACACAGTGTTGATTTTAATCCTTTACAGACATTTTACAGTTTACTAGTGCTGGCCGAGTTTGTGTTTGCTGTTAATAGCCAATTATGCACTTACAGATCCCCACTTCCAGCAACATGATTGGTCGAAACAAATATCAAGTGAAGATTTGATCTAGTCTGCTATTAGACTTTAGACTATTAATCTAAAGTCCAATTTGTGAGACTTAGTAAAACCAGACTACTGGATGAAGGCTCCCTAAAGGAGGAGGGCCAGGGATACACCTTTTGGAAGGGATAACATCTATTGAAATAGACATGAATTGAAATACAACATCCTCCTATGCAATCTCACAGAACCACAGATTGGCATGAGAGATTCATGGTCAACCCCAGGCAAATAAACATCCTGTCACCCTTCTTAGTGCCTATCTTCGACAAGCTGTGTCAAATCCCCAGCAAAATCTTCTTGCTGGGTGACTTCAATGCTGGAGTGAGATGGGACAACAATGATGTGAAGTGGAGCTTATTTGTCTCCTTGAAATCAGGGGAAAAGAGGCTTCACTGTGCCTGGCTCAGAAACAACCAGGACAACCTCTGACACTTTCTGGCTGAAAAACTGGCCAACGTTGAGCCTCTCTTGAGCGCAGAGGTCTCCATTAATGGAAATGGTCCTCTTTCAGCTCAAGACTATGAGGGAGAAGTCCACTCCATCGGCTGTAAGTGCAGAAGACACCAAGATTGGCTTGATGATAACTCTCAAACAAGTACCTACAATCAGCAACCCAACATCAGACACACTTAAGCAGCAATGGCGAGCATCAAGAATGGAAGTGCAGTCCACATTGCGTGCCCTGCAGAACAAATGGTCGGTGTCCAAGGTGAACACAATACAATCGTACACTGACAAAAATGACAAAAAAGTTCTATCCCCAGCAGACCCCTCAGTTTTAGAAGAACTACCTGATCGTCCCACAATCCAAGATCTGAATCTCCGTGACCTACAGAGGTACAGTCTGCAGTGAAGACCCCAGGCCCCGGCGGCCTGGACCTTAACCTCCACACAAAAATATTTTTTTACCAAAAGAGATGCCAAAAGAATGTCTGGCTCGTAAGATTCTGTAAGTCCAGCTGCACCTAAGCCCCCACAAATCGCCCCATCGGGCACCAGCTACAAATTACAAAAAATAGAAATACACAATTGGAGATTTCACCTGCCCTGTCTGCAACAGAGCATGCAGGTCAAGGATTGGGCTTTTTCCACACACAGAAGTAGAAATCATCATAAGGACATGATTAACTACCAAGTATGAGTCATGGCTCAATGCTATTAATACCCATTCAGTCCTTGTTCTGGAACCTGTCTATATAGTCTACTAATATCCGTTCAGTCCTTGTTCTGGAACCTGTCTTTATAATGTATTAATACCCATTTATTCCTTGCTCTGGAACCTGTCTATATAGTGTATTAACACCTGTCAGATGATAAAGAGAGACAGAAGGAACTAAGTAGAGAGAGGGGTGGCGTTAGAGAGGGGGGAGAAAGAGGGACAGAAAGAGAGAGGGACATACAGGCAGATAGGGATAAGAGAGAGGGGGTGAGCAAAAGAGATAGCATGAGCGGCAGTAAGGATCAGACGTGGAGCAGACGATATTCAGTGGAGTCTAGTCTGGTCGGAGTGCCGGGAAGGTGGAAGGAATGGTGGAAGAGGGATAGGAATGTTCCATGGGGTGCGTAATAAAGGGGGAAACATTGAAGATGACGATCATTCATCAGTCGACTGCTCCAACTGGAAGGGCAGGGTTACAATGACGTATGGCACATAGTGAAACACCGGTGGCAGTAATACAGCTCTCTCACCATGTGTGTGTGTGTGTGTGTGCATATCTGTGTATGCTGTGCTCCTATTTTTCTAATTTGACCTTCACCCCCTTTCCCCCCTACACCCTCTATCTCTTCAGAGATAAAGAGAGAGCATCGTAAGAGAGAGAGAGTATTGAAGGAGTGACGAGCTAGAGTTGCAGGGTTCACTCCACCGTTCTCAGATTAGCTTTATTAAAAATGCACCAGATAGTGGACGCCAGCAGAGCACCTGAGCTCCGCCAGCAGAGCTCCTGGGCCCATAACCACTGACAGGCCAGGAGATACACACAGGAACATCAGCACTAAGTGTGT
>OMNR01098199.1:0-21082 GCA_900303205.1 Mora moro
TAAGGTCATACGGTGTTTTCACGAGTCTGCCAGCCAATGTGTTTGCTCGACCCCGTTTGTTTTAAATTGCTAAGAGAGCGACACTCTGTCGCGACGAATCCCGCGGTGGGCTTTGTTAATTAATGGAGAATTGTGTCGTGTGTTTTAACATCCTCGGACGCACCGCTCACTTTGGTACTGTTGTCCGTTTTAGCCGTGATGGTTCATGCCACCGACATTTAATGTAATTTATTCAAAGTCACATAAAAGTTATTCTATTTAATCAAAATCCCATCAATACAAATCAGACATTATCATGAGTCCGCACAGGAAGTCAAACACTCAATAGAAGTCAGATCAGAGTAAAACAAAAACAAAAGCAGAATATTACATTAAATAGATGTTCTTTTCACTTAAAAAGTCCAAGTTTAAGTTATAACATAGTGAACGCAAAACGAATGACGTCGACCGTTTTGTCATACCAAATATATTCTTTTGCTACATGTTTCATAATCATTTGCAAATGAAAACATTTGAAATCATAAGAACCATTTTCCAGTCAGAAATGAAAAGGCTTTCACATTATAAATATCAAACACAACAAACAAGCATAGAAGGACCTGTATTCTCTAACTCAACCACACTAAGTATTCCCACTTTAAACTTCAAGCAAATGCTTTATAAATACGGTCATGAAACTGAAATGAAATCATAGTTTGTAGGAGGCCTACCTGATATATATTTTTAAACCCACCCTGTATTTAACACACTTTCCATTTCTACTACGCAACATAAAACCAGTTAAGCTATTTGGTTTGAAATATTATGTAATTTCTCACAACCAACACATTTAAATGTAGCGATTAAATAAAATCTGTGATTCTCAGCACTCCTTGACATGTGAAACGCCATTAGTCACTTCTTTTAAATATATCAGTAGTATCGTCTTCATTTTTTGGCTTGCTACATTGCCCAACTGTTGCACCCTATTTGCATATTAGTGTCCTAAATGGGAAAACTGGGCCTCCAGGCTTTTCACACCAAACACTTAAGAAAAACGTGCTGGCAGTTATGTTACAGTGTAATCCTGACCACTCAGGGGCACCAAACGGCTGGTGCAATATGAGGTCTGAGTAGTGATGAAGCAAGTTCCTGTTACTTTAAAAGGTGTATGTAAAACCCACGCTCACCACCACGGTGAACCAACCCCATTCATCTCCTATTGCGGGAGAGTGAGAGGGAGGGTGTGACTGCCACCTAGTGGCCGTTGCTATACAGGCAGTGGACCACCAGGACTTGCCCGCCCTTGTCGGTGCGCTTTAAAGTTAAAAAAATTAAGCCAATTTGCGGAGTTCAAACGTGGAGGGTAAACGTGTACAAAAGATGGTTACCTCAATTCTCAGGTCTTCAAATAGTGATCATTTTGGAGCGGTGCGTTGTGTTTGGTTTGGATGTCAGCGCATCACCGGTGGACGCTACGCACCCACGATGTGTATGTGTAGTAGCGCTGGTTCTCTGTGGGCTAGTGGTCCTCCTACAGTCTTACATATGACCGCCCCCTAGTGGATGGGTCCATTATATAAATGATTGACCCGCAATGTGAAAGAAAGAAGGAAAACTGTGTGTCTGCATATTCCTCAACTCATTTCAGAGTACCGTGCTATGCAAAAGTGCCCTCCTCCTCCTCCTTGTGTGTGCGTGTGTGTGCGTGTGTGTGGTGTCTTGCTCAAGAGCACCACAGGTTCATTTTTCCAAAAATATATATGGACCCCATTGCAGTTAAGCTACGTGAATCAAGGGTTAGTTGTAGTAAAGTTTAAAAACGAAAAGTGGCCTCCAACGCGAGACAGCATCAATGTAGTGTCGACTTTGCATCTGATCGCTATCTTTTAGCGTTTTAAGTATTTTTTTTTGCCATCACTCCACATTCTTCATCAGTCACAAGGCGAATAAAACAGTGGTAATAATTTGATTGATCCACCAAAACAGAACAGTTTTTTTTTCAGCGTCTTCGGCCCGAGCCAAAGAACCCAATTCCCGCTACATCAGCTTGAAATATCTACAGAGTCATTCCACCCACCCACCCATCAACGAACAGGAAACAAACACAAAGCAACCCGCCGCGGAGCCGTCGGGTGGAGAGTTTTGCCACAAAACGCAGCAGGACTGCAGCAGCAGCAGCAGTCGGTACCACCTGAAGACTCGCGGAGAACCTCGTCAGTCTCCCCCCCAGCTAGCAGTGGCGCGGGGACGCCGGGTACTTGGTCTTGAGGCCCGCCTTGAAGTTGCGGAACAGCACGCGGTTGCGCTTGTTCTCCTCGTCCTTCCGGGCGTGGAACTCCCCCTGGACCTTGAAGCCCCTGTGCACCACGAACGCCGACGTCAGCACCGAGAACCTGTAGCCGGCCACGTGGAGCTCACAGGCCTGGAGGGGTAGGGGTAGACAATGCGTTGACAGGATGGATGTGTGGACAGATGAGAGGGAAAGGGAAAATTAGGAACTACAAAGTAGCAGGAGTGACGGGAAATGAGAGGAATGGGCCGAATTTTGATTGTTTTGCCAAATTTGTGAACTCACGTCTGTTCAACAGGAGGATCTTCTTGTACCACAAGATGACTAAATAAACCCTTTACGCAAATACCCACAATCTAACTACGAGGACGAGCAAGTGAACGGGGCACCGATGCGTGAGCCGCACCCACCTGGCTGATGCGGTTGAAGCCGTACTGTTTGAAGCTCTCGTCGTACAGGGGCACGCCGCTGGGCCCGATGTAGAAGGGCTCCCAGGGGTCCACCCAGGCCAGCGTGTAGGCCACGTCCAGGGGCCCCGTGTCGCGGGCGTGGCCGTTGACCCACTGGGAGTAGTTGGTGGGGGCCTGGCAGCGCGGGCACAGCTCCTCGTAGAAGGGACGCACCTCGCCCACCTGGTACAGCTGCACCAGCTCCGACTTGGTGGCGGGCAGCTTCCTCACGTGCCGGATCTCGAACGCCGGCAGCACGAACACCTCGTCGCGTGCCGGCGGGCGCCTCGCGATCATCGCCAGGAACTGCTGGTGGAGGTCCACGCTGGGAGCCATGTCGACGTCGATCACCAGGACGTAGGACGACTCCGTGCCACTGCGGGCGACGTTGCGGAGGAGGTTGTTGGGGTACGAGACGTTGCCGTGGATGGCGTAGTTCTTGTACTTATCGCGGTGCGTCTCGAGCCTGGAGAACACCGAGGCGCAGTCCTCCAGGCCCGACAGGTGCTCGCGGTCGTGCTCTGGGAAGCTGGCAAACTCCCCGGAGAGACACACCAAGTGAAAGTCCACGAAGGCTTGGATCTGAGGACAGAAGAAGCTGAGGGCGTAGACCAGCGCCGTGGCGAACTTGACATCTTGGCCGTGCGCAAAGATCGCCACGGACAGCGGGCTTTGCCACCTCTCCAGCAGAGACTCCAAGTGGTACAGGTTGTTGATGGTTGTGTGCGTGCCCAGCGCCAGGACGTTCGCCCCGGCGTCGGAGCCCGGCGCCTGGTTCGACGTGAAGTCACTTTTGATCAGGTTCCTGTACACCCGGTACTGCCCGCTGCTGTCGAACATCCCCCCCGTGGACAGGGAGTACCTCATGTGCTCCTTCCTGGCGTTCTTTTCGGCGTGGGCCGTTTTCTTGGCCGAGCCGCCGAAGAGCTCCGAGTAGCGGTAGCGCTGCTGCTTGCCGTGGAACCGGGACAGGGAGGACAGGTAGACGAGCTGCAGCAGCGCCACGACCAGCAGGGCACTGAGCACCACTTTGAAGAAGGAGCATTTCAACTTGGAGAGATGCATGCCAGAGCGACGGGAGGTTAGGGCCGGATGAAGTCACATGAAGCAGGGGGGTTTAAACACTCGGTCAATCGTGGGCTATCATCGTCACGTATGTGTTTATATACACAGTGCGGGCGGCGCAGCGCGTCATTTGCACGTCTTACATTATGAGTTTCTTTTGAAGTTTAAAGCCCCTGGTTGTTCGTCCGCGGTGTTGCTCCGCGCTCGGTGTCGTTGTGTAACTTTTGTGTCTTGAAATGGACAAGTTGTTGTGGTCTGCGGCGTCAATTCACATCGTACACGTCGGACCTATTCTGTGGTTGTTGTTTTTCTCTCTCTCTCTCTCTTCGATGCGACAGTGGCGCATGTCGATGTGTCATAGCCGTAGTGTCGGGAATATACACGAAGCCACATTTTCCACCCCCAAAGAAAGGTATAATGACAATCACACATTTTTTTGTGTCGACAAATCGATTGACAAAAGAAACAAAATCGAAAAGGGGAAAAAAACGTTTTTTTATTTATGTTTGCTAGATATATATGGATATAAATCAATGACTCCTACATCGCTTGCATGAGACGAGGTGGCCGAGTGGTTAAGGCGATGGACTGCTAATCCATTGTGCTCTGCACGCGTGGGTTCGAATCCCATCCTCGTCGGAATGTATTTATGTCAACATTTTCTAGTTTTGGATCATGAACTGAACAAGACAGTAGATTACCAAAACTCGGGATCTTAATCAAACAAGTCGAGTCTTTTAAGTATTCATTCATATTTATTTTTACTTTACTGTAGGCCTACTGCTCAAAGGTATATGAAGTGGAAAAACATAAAACATTACTAACACTAACCCTGAGTATTTTACCTGTAGCCTCCAACAGATTGACGATGCCCCACTAAAATAAACCCACAGAATGAACTGATGTATATAATCTGATCCAGAACTACTTACTACATAACACTCTAGATGTGTTTGTGTCCTGCATTTAATAAAACCAAAGAACAGCACTTTCAAATCTTTTTAATTCATAACCATTAACAAAAAACACCACCATCCTCCGTTTCACTATATCGTTGTAGCCAGTGTCTTACCGATGCCAGTTAGGTGGCACAGGCACTACGTTTCAGATGACCGTAAACCAGTTCTCACCAACACTTAAAAACGGTTGTTCTGTTGTTGCTGACGCAAGAAACACGTTCACAACTGTACACCCGCTGCAAAGTCGACAGAGACTCTGCTCCCAAACGGCTGGGGACAACTCACAACATATTTAATTACCGAAAATGGACAGACTTGCGCTTCCCCCCCGATGAGGTTGCATTTTCAGGAACAACTCCAGTTTGTTTCAGTCGTGAAGGAGAAAACATGATTGACAGCGGCGCGTGGAAGCCTGTTTATAAATCACCTGGAGTGACAGACTATAGAGTATGACCAAGAATGTAAAGTTTAGACACATGTAAAAGAAAACATGACCAGTCTACGATGAACATGGAAGGGCGCCCTATAAAAACTTGGCAATTTATAATTTTATTTTTTTTAATACATAACAAAAGGCCTGTGTAACTTTGCTCATGCTAAAGACTGATACCTCAAAATGTATTGTGAACGTATTTATTAGCACTTTGAATCCTTCTAAGCAATTTGTCGCCTGTGGTGTTTGGTGTCCATGCAGCCGCTCAATCACTTCACAAATCTCACCAAAAAGTATATTTTCCCATGAACTGAACTGTAAACTGTAAGTGATCTGTGACATGGGCTCGCATTGAAATGCTTGCTGCTTATTACATTAAATTCTAAACTGATATTGGGAGGTTTGTGACTCAAAACATTTTTTTCTTCCTCTAGTATTTCAAACATTTTTTGGAACGGTCAACCTCTTCAAGTTGCCAACATACAACACACGCAAGCTAACAAGAGTTAAAACACGTAGCTCACCCTTTTAAACACTACATATGCTCCTGCTTTTAACAAGTGAAATCCGTTAAACGCTGCACCAAATCTAACCAAAAGAATCAAACATGTCTGCATCTGTGATATCCTGTGTAAAAGTGTAGCCCTAATGACATAAACCTAGATAATGTGGCTCCACCATGTTTTGGCATAGTAGAAAGGAGAAAAGAGCATTGGAGGGCCCCCCCTCCAATGACGACATGTGTCCATAAACTATGACACCAAAACACCAGTTCCACCTTTTGAAGCCCCGCCTTCACTCTCCATGGAGGCTGCCGATTGGCCCTCTCCCTCACCTTCTCCGACCAACCGGATGTTGTAGCGTTCCCTGTATTCTGTAAGTTCACGGCCTTTGGTCTGCATCTGTGTGGTCAGGGTCTCTATGATCTTGGAGATCTGTGAAAAGAGGACACATGAGCGTTAGCATTGATCACATCACAGACTAATTTCTTGACTCAAGTAGATAGGATTAAAATCAGTAGAATGACCTAATCAGTATGACATAATAGTATACACTTACTTTGTGTTGACATATTTTCTATTTAATGGTAAATACAATACAATGACATTCTTAATTGTTCAGTTCTAGAGATGTCGACTACAGAATTGAGTGATTGAAGTGATTGACGTTTGATGTAGGACGTTCATTTCAGCACCTGTTCTTTGTTGTTTTCCAATGCGGGCAGAACCTCTTTTACCGTCCTCTCCACAAGCACTCCCCCGACTAGACGAAAGCACTTCCTGGAAGGGTCAACTTCCTTTAGGGTTTCAATTACTAGGCTAAAAAGGGAACAAAGAAGACACCGTTATACTTTTTTTTTTTTTTTTAAAAACACCACTGGTTCACGGTCCAACGACAGTCCAAACCTGTCTGTATTCTGTACATGGCGACGACGCACCTGTGTTCATTGTTCTCCATCTCAAACTCGGACGCTTTGGAGGCCATGCTGCGCTGCTCCTGACGCATCCTCTGGAAGGTGCCCACCACCTGTCAATCACACAACACGCGTCTCAATCAGGTTCCTATGATGTCCATGTGGTTGCATTATGACATTAAGTCAAGAGTATTAAACACGTGGCGATTCACACACACACACACACACCACTAAAATATACCTTTGTATACACCCTACACCCGAGGAGTGAATGGATAAAAATAGCTTTCCAATCAACACGAATGGGTGGCTCCACACTTCTTATGGGGTGGCGCTACGCCAAATGCTCTACAGTGTCCCTGTCACACGAACACCCTTTCCCAAATGAAACGGCATACATGTATTTATTTATCGGATAAAGTTTACAAACCAGGCGTATTTTTTTTTAACGACAAGGCAGTGGCGACACTATGGGGTTTGCAACACGCCGTGTGGCGAGAAGGCGGTGTCTGAGGATAGCTCCGTAAGCTAGCCCTGCCAGTGACTCCACAGCGCGGTGGAGGACCGAGGACCGAGGACCGGAGCTTTATTTAACACCGGGAGAGAGAGGGAGGACACGCCGGCGGTGGGCAAAGATGGGAGATACCTGCTCGGCCGTCGGCCCGGATGGTTTCCCCCCAGCAGTGTTACTGGACTTGCTAGTCGCGCTGCTACCGTTGGCTGCCATCTTGGAAGGGTTGTCGCTAGAGTGGGCTCAGGACCCCGGAAGTACGTCTCGGAGGTGTCCGTGGTGTTGCCCGTAAAAGAGTTGCACGCCAAGCAGATCGTGGATCTGACACTGGAGATGCAAATGCTACGATTGCATGCATGCTGAGTTATATGAGTTTATTTATAGTGTATATATATGAGTTATATGCGAGAACGTGCCTGAAGCTAATTAGAAAAATAAGATCTGCCACTGGCACTCGCAGGCTTGAGCTAAAGCCTTTTTTTTACAGTCTAGATTTGTTTCATATACTTTCGATTTGTTTCGTATACTTTAGATGTGTTTCGTATACTTCATGCAGTTACATATGGCAGCATCCAAGTTCATGTACGTTTGCGCCTGCGCACAGTTGCGTTTAGACCAGGGGTTCTCAAACATTTTGGAGCCAGGGACCCCTTACTGGGTAGACCCCCTTATGATTGCGACACAGATTTCAGCCATGATTGCCATCCAACTTTTCAAATGTTAAGCAAATTAAACTAATGTGTCCATTGGAACTTTTTATATCCCTGAACTCTTTCAACCTATAGACCCCAAACCGGTTTCATTGTGTAAAAAAATGGACAATTAAACATTTTGTAATATGAATCATATTAACACCACTTTTAGATACAGGCTTATTTTATTAAAATTGAAGTTAGACTCAAGTTTACAGTATTTATACGTTGAAAATGAACTGAATGTGAGAAGTAAACAGTAGCACCGCATATTTTCTAAACTCTAAACTTGTTACTTCAGCTTGGCAAGAACATGGCATTTTTGCATTTAATCACACTTTGATAACATTTTACAATCAAAATATCGAACCTTCATCAATGAGATGGATGAGCCTGCCTCTCGCTACACAGCCTATTAATTCTTGGAAAGATGGATGAGGAGGCAAACTCAGACCGTTCTCCACATGCAGCCGAGCCCGGTACACGGTCCTCATTGCAGTCCAAGTGGAGAATGACGACTCACAGAGGTTAAGTGGTAGGAAACGGGAGCAGTATCTTCATGGCCACTGCAGTGACTTCAGGCTATTCTTGTGAGAGGGAGGGCCAAAAGTCTACATGGGACATCTGCTGGAATCGGGCCTTCAATGATGTCCTATCACAGGGACACCTCCAGTAGCTCCTCTTCTGCTTCGCCAGTAAGGACGCATGAAGGGTGTAGCAGCCGGGGCAGAAGGATCCCGCACCCAGTCCCAGTCATTGGTGTGGACGTCGGAGAAGTGTGAACTGAAAGGTTCACTCGGCGCTGTGAGGTGAGTGCTGGCGACCTCTCTCACTACATCCAGAGACAGGTTGGTTGATTTTTGTCACTGACCTCCAGGATAGATGTGCAGCCTCCTTGGGTAGATATGTTGAGGCTGTTGAGCAAGTTGAATATGTCTTGCTAAGATAGGCCAGTTTGGCTACCCAGGCCGGGTCGGGGGAAAAAAGCCGTCATAGCCGCCGCGCCATCGCTGCAAACGGCCAACACATGTCTCCCAGTTCAGTCCCGCTTCGACCATGAACGTATCCAACACTACCTCCCCAGGTACCTCCTTGCAGAACAGAAAGTCCTCCAGAAGTTTCCCTTCAACCATGGATAACGAGGCTACGTCTGTTGACTCGTCACACTGAATCGAACATTGCTGACATGCACGCAATCTATCCAATAGCTGTGATTGAATATCAACTGAGAGCTCCTCCATCCTCCTCTCCACCGGGTCATTGGTGACAGAGGTATAGATGTCATCTTCTTAGCTGCCTCTGACCCAAGCAGGACCTCACACATGTCACCCGCTGATGGGAGTATGGAGCTCTCTTCCCCGGTCGTGTGCGGCTTCTTGCTTTTAGCAATCCGCCGAGCAACCGAGCGAGAAGCTTTATGTGCTTTCTCTGGAGTTGTGGCCACATTCACCATCTTGTTTGGCTTGTTTGGCTCTAGACGGTCAACACATTAGTTGCATAGCGGGGAAACCGGAAGTGTGATGCATGTACTTCCGGGGTACCAGCTGGGGAGCGGAGCGTGTTTACGTCGAGCGGAGTGAACGCCGGTCCGCACAGGTTTCTTTGTTTTCAAGTTAAGTTCATGTTTTTTTTCATGCAAGATATTAAGAAGACTGAGAAGCGATGAGAATATACAATCCTCCCTGTTGGCTACAAGCAGCCAACGAGGTATTTGCAAGTATATATACACAATAGGAAGTAGCCTGTTGAGAGTATGATTAAAGGTAACGCAGCTGAACGTTTGCCATGTCTTTATGCTATTTATTTCTTGTATAGTTCTTACGGATGGCAACCGGATTTTATGTGGAAGTACCAAGGGGGATAAAAACCTGAACTGGTGAATCTATGAAAATAAAGCATCCAGTTGTATCAGTCGTATTCGTGAATTAACTGGAGGGGGCGACACTAATGTCGGCCCTCAGCTGCAGGTTTCCAAAGCAGGCAAGGCATTTTGTGACGTATTCGGCTTGGACAAAGCTCATCGTGCAAAACAGGTAACTGGCGGTTCTCTTATGAAACATGTTAATAATAAATCATTGTGTGGGCTAAGGATTAATATTTAACTCTGCCTTGCAACTGTGGTATCTGTTTACCTGACAGCAGCAGGCTGCGTTGGTAACAAATGTGAGTTGCAATAGGTTTAACGTTGTTGGACTTGTATACTATTCTAGGATGTCCAGTTCATCCAACGCAGTGGCTGCCGTGTGTCAGATGACGTCCACGCCCGACAAAGAGGCAAACTTCTCCGTCTGCAAGAGGCTTGTGGAGGCAGCCAGGGAGGACGGTGCCTGCATGGTGTTCCTACCAGAGGCCTTTGACTACATCGGATCCAGCCGAGACGAGACGCTGGCCCTGGCCGAGAGCCTGACCGGAGACACCATCTCCAAATACGCCCGGCTAGCCAGGTTGGGTTTCAGCAGTGGGGAACCGTCAGGGCCATTTTGTTATTTTGTTTCTGAGGAAATAAACCCTTCAAACCTGCCTATCCAATTTGATTTCCACAGCAAGCTGAAGGTATGGCTGTCTCTTGGGGGATTTCACGAGCGAGGCCACGATTGGGAGAGCGACCGACGGATCTACAACAGTCACGTCATCATTAACGATGAAGGTTCTCTCTCGCTCTCTCTCTATCTCTATATTATTCATTCATTCATTCATCCATTCATTCATACACTTTTCACAAAGATCCTTCCAGCACTAACGCGTCATCACACTGCCGTTCCCTCCCTACAGGCTCCGTCGCGGCCGTGTACAGGAAGTCCCACCTGTTTGACGTGGAGCTGCCCGGGAGGGGCGTGTCCCTGAAGGAGAGTGCCTTCACTATTCCTGGACCCGCGCTCGTGCCTCCAGTGCAGACTCCCGTCGGCAAGGTCCTCTTCCATAGTGCTAGTACATCGTGACGTCACGTCACAATGGCCGCCATTTTGGGAGCCTTTTAGGAGCATTGGAATGTTCGTTATTATGTTGGGAGTCATAGTGTATTTGGTCAGAGACGTGGCAAAACAAGGTTTTCATTAGCACAGGATACATTATATTTACGTTGATTTATATTAATAATAATATCGAAATATATTAAAAGTTAGAATATACATACATACATTCATTAGCTTAATTTGTAATCAAGCCAAAATGATTTTGTAACATATTCCCAAAGGAGAGACTCCCTCTATAATTCATATTCCAAAGCTGTAATAAAAACAAAACAATTGGTTATGAATGGGAATGTGTTAAGCACGTCTGACACTTACAACTGAGATAAACGTTTGTGGTCATAACTTCATCTTGGATGTGTGATGGAAGTTCACGTTGTTCCATTCATTCCAACTTCACCAACAATCTCTGATCTCTGATTGGTCATTCTCTGCTGCCCTCCAGGTGGGATTGGGTATCTGCTATGATCTGCGGTTCCCAGAGCTATCACTGGCTCTGCAGAGACAAGGGGCGGACATCCTGACCTACCCGTCAGCCTTCACCGTGGCAACGGGCGCCGCCCACTGGGAGGTAGGGTCAGATACAACTAGGAGAAAATGTGGTCTTTTTAAAAAAAAATTATTGTTTCACTGTTTTTTTGTTTCACTGTTGTCACCTGCCAATTTCCTGACGTATTCATGCCATCGACGCGACACGAGTATCTTTGAAAAAAATGTTATTTGTAAAATCCTCGTCTGCCAAACACGTTTAGCGGCCTCATTAGCCCTGTGTGAATGAGGCAATGTTTGGAGTAACGGAAAAGGCCTGAAGTGTCCTTTAGGCAAAGTCCTCCCAACGCACACCTACATCGACGCCAACGTATATGTGCACCACTCATTTAGTTCTTTTCTTTTTTTTTATTAACAATGTTTTATTCCGTTTCATGTGTTTTGATGTACGACCGTTTAATAGATAGATTCAACTTTATTGTCATTGTGCAGAGTACAGGTACAAGCCAATGAAATGCAGTTAGCATCCAACCAGAAGTGCAAAGATGTACTATATTATATACAGGGGGAAAATAAATTACTATATACATATATCAAAATGAATAGTGCAAATAACATGTTCGTTGAGTACAGTAACAGTGCAGTAGTGAGTGCAATGATGCAATATAAGTTATATGTGCAAACAGCAACAGTAAACAAATGAATAGTGCATCTAAAAGCGGTACTTGGTAAAGAAGGGCCACATCTTGGTATATCTTGGGATAAAACATGTGTTTATGCTTCCTATTCACCCTCTATGGTGCAAGCAAGATAAGCTAGCTTAACAGGCTTTATCCTTCAACATATTGTCAATGTTAAATGATAAAAGCCTTAAAACAGAAAAAATAACTTTCGCTCAACAATATTTGGCAATTATTTTAGCTGTTTTTCAGTTCTGAGGTCTGTGGTTTTCATTTTTGAGGGAACTAAAACTGCCGAGGACATTCGTTAACGAATGGCTGGGTGAATCTCTATTTCAGGGTAGAGCACATGCATGTCACTCAATAGTTGGCATTGTCTACCATATCATGCATGCTGGCAGCGTGTCACAAGGCAGAGGATGTGGGCAGGCCAGGCGTTCGGCTCACACGGAGGACGGCTTCACCTCACGCACCTCACACCCGACACTAGGCGGTGTCTCTTTCTGTTCTCTTTTTTTCTATTTTTATTTCCGTGCTTTGATGAATGATGACGTGATGGTGCTGAAGCTCTCCTGTATAGGTGTTGTATACTATGTGTGAACTGATCTCGACCCTTCTGTACTTCTTCTGCACTTCAACGCTTGATTCGACTTTCGAAGGCGAGCATAAACACAGACCAAGCCTATAATGACTACAGTTATGTAAAATATTGTTTTCACTCTATGCAGGTAGCCCAGTTTGTCTTCCCACAGGGTTTTGGCGCACAGCCCCAATGCCAACAACAATGCAATTTACCACGAGGTGTTAATTAAACTCTTAAGACAATTTTAGGCATAGAAAAAAGGCCACAAATCATTGTCACCGCAGTGCTGCTAAATCTTGCAAATTCCCCTGTCACGACTCTAGCTTATGTGTTTCACAATTTACCTGTGTTGACATAGTGACAGAGAGAGAGAGAAGAGATCCTCGGTGACCTTTTAGAACGAAAGAAGAAGGAAGGAGAAGCCAGGAAGTGAAAAGGTGGGGGAGAGACTGTCAATACAGGAAGGGGACTTAAAGAAACAGAACGCTGATCTGAGAAAAGTCAATGCAGGGTAAACAAAGCCAAACGGGAGCATTAGCATGAAGACAAAGAGTCAAAAGGGTACCGTAAGGCTTACTTTTTTTTCCGTCCTTTGTGCTGTGTTTTGTGCCACAAGTGCAACAGTTCATTTAATCTATAGTCCTGCTTGCTTGCCCAGTAGAAGTGGCAGGCTAATATGTAACACTCTCGTTTCCTCTGACAAGGTCTGCAGTCACCTTGTCTTTGTGTCTGCTGTGCAATGTAACACCGACACACTGGCGGCCGAGTTACCGTCTTACCGTTACAACTAACGGGAAGGCAGTCACACAATCGCTGCTGTCATCGACCAGATGCTGAATAACAAATAATCCCTACGAACTACGTCCAAAATGTGCGAATAATGTCACTCAACATATCCAGTCTGCTGATGACATTACAGAAATATTGATATTTCATGGTCAAACTATTGTGACACCACATTTGTCGCCCTGAATCCATTTCCTCCGAGGATGTTACTGTAACTTTTGTGGTGTGGTGTCACCTGGTGATGTCATACAGAGGCAGCTGGGCTTTAGTGGGCTGTGGGCTGATGTTCTCAGTTCCATGGTGGCTGGGGAACTGATCGCAGGGGAGGCACCGGGGGCCATTTTGTGGGTTGCTATGCCAGTCTGGCCTTTTGCCATGTGTCAATTTGTCTCTGTAAATGGTGCTCTCATCCAAGTATGTGTATATACAGGCACCGTGTACACTGATAGGCCTCTAAACATGTGTGTCTTTGTGTGTGTGTGTGTGTGTGTGTGTGTGTGTGTGTTTATTTGCATTTGCATTTGAGTATAATATCGTAATCCAATCCCTGTCTTATATCCCTGTCTTATATCCTTATATATGTGTGTGATGCGTACAGGGAAAGGTCTGAAATAGGTTTTCGTGGACTCCTTTAACACTATTAATTCATGAATACGTGTCGCCAACAGGAGAGTCCAGGAAGTTTGACCCAAACTTCAAGGGGCCGATCCATAACAGGTGAGCAGTTTTATATTCCAACAGTGGCCCTCAACACAGTAAGGAAGCCAAGTGAGACAAGACCTCTAATCTATGTTGTTTTTTTATGGCCAGAAGCTATTAGATTGCCCGGTATCATTAAAAAAAAATGGTATCATACAGATGCAGGACTTGCACACGCCTGTTATCTAACATGACACAGACACACGCACGCACGTACACACACTTGTTCATTTATGCAACCCCCCCACCCAAATGCACAACCGGCTGCTTCATGCACAGTGCAGATTCGATAATGAATAAAAAAAGAAGCATGAATTCACAAACTCAATCAGGAGACGTTTAAATGTTTATGTTCACATCGTAAAGTATCAGTAGGCTACACCATGTCTCCTCTATCCTCTATCCTCCTGTCCTATCGTTAACGCAACTCTGTGTGTTTTTTGACTTCCAGGGGTTGTACAGATGTCCTCTGCTGTATCCTCTTCATCCTCTTCCTGTTGGGATACTTCGCCGTGGGCATCCTGGGTGCGTTCCTTGCTCAATAGATACATGATGATGATGATGATGATACATATACATATATCATCGTTGTATCACAGTGGAGATCATGATACTGTCGATGATGCGTCACCCGCTCAGTGCTCAGTGCTTCTTGTAAATCACTTCGAGGAACATCGAACCATGCCGAACTTGGTGTTATGTATTATTGACACATTGAAATATAGACAGATAGATAGAGCGATAGATATCCAACTGATCCCCAATATGACCTGGTTTTGTTTTCCCCCCATGCAGCGTGGTCCCAGGGCGACCCCAGGAAGGTGATCTACCCCACGGACAGCCGTGGGCAGTTCTGTGGGCAGGCTGGAACTCCGCAGGAGTAAGTACTCTCTCTAGCCTCCGGTCTCTCACCTACATGAGATCTGAAACACCCACGGGACAGTTTGTTCATTCCTCCTGGCTGCCTTTGACTTGAGCAGCAGTAGCATCGGCAGCTCAGTGCTGCCGGGCAATAGCTCAATTGTTATTTGTGTGTATCGTCTTTGAGCAGTATTGTTACTGTAATGAAATGAAGGTATTGATTTATTGTTGATACCCTGCTTTATAGTTCAAATGAATTACGCTGAGATAGATGTGTCCTTTGAAAGGTCAGAGAGAAAGAAGCCTCATAGTCTGATGAGCGTATTGATATTGTGTAAAATTCCACTTATTATTGTGACAATACATTTTTCCATATCTCTTATTGCAGTGTATGCAAGATAATTACACATGGTTTTAGCTTAAACAGTGGGACTACAATATAATGCATAACTTTGAGGATGTATTAAAAAGTAGTATGGGGGCGTGGTATAGTGTATTGGCTATTCGACTCCCAGCCAAAAGGCACTGGGTTCGATCCCCAGTGTGTCCACAGCCTAGCCGTAAGCGTCTGTGAGCATTGTGCCTCACCCTGAGCTGCTAAATGACGAGACATGGAGTCAGCCTGGAGTACAGTATAAACACGGCCGTCGCTCCTGTGTCGTCATCAGGAAGAAGCCCCTGCTCTTCTACTTCAACATCCTGAAGTGTGCCAGTCCCCTGGTGCTGCTGGAGTTCCAGTGTCCGACCACACAGGTCAGACACACCCTCACACCCCGCACCCGAAATCCATTTGACTGCTTGGTCTGGTCTCCTTGTGTAGATGTATGTCTCTCTGTCTGTCTGTCTGAAAGGTTGATGACTAAGACGACATTGATGATGATGATGACGATGATGACAATAACACACTAATACCATACCTAATACTACTCGAGTCCAACTCGTCTTGATCATAAAGTCGCGCTTCCTTAATTGTGTTGCAGTTATGCGTGCAAAGCTGTCCCACGAAGCATCTCACCTTGCTCGCGGCCAAGCTGAGCGTCGACAAACAACAGCAGGACTACTACAAGCAGTACTGCAAAGAAGGAACTAACTTCTCCAAAATGGTAAACCCTTACCCTGAAGTACTCCCCTACTACCTGTACTCTGTTCAGTGAGGACGGAGGGTGTGTAAAGCTGTTCCCTTATTGCGTCTGCAGAGTGCCCCGGAACTCCTCAAGGAGGGGCTGTGTCCGGCCATGCTCATTCCCAGCCAGGCCTGTGAGTAAGAAGAACCACCGATCAACACGCGGTGTTGTCAGTGTCATTCATTACACCCTACTGTGAAATATACTGCAGCGAGGCCCAGGGTGTGGTTGTTTATGTCATGGGTTGCTACTCTACCCATAAAACTTGCCACTTTTGCAGAACTTTATGGATTTCTTTTTTTTCTGTTTCTTCAGCATAATCTTCAAACTGAAATGCTGCTGTGGCACTGCTCAGTTGACTGTTTATAAATATCGTCGTGTTCATGCGTTATTCAAACACAGCTTTTAATGTTGATATGTATCACAAGAGTGTCTCAGAAGTTTAAAATATATTTTTTAATTGGATTACAAAATGCGTCGTGGGTGAGTGCGTGAGGAAATATTAATATTAACGCTTGGTTCCTCTATAACACAGCCAGTGCAGCCAGTCTTACACCCCAGTGTTGCTTGTGTCTTTCCTTGGCCCAGTCACCCGCCGCTGCCTGCCTGCTTTGGGGACCCTGAAAGGCGGGGTGGTGGTGGTGGGCAACGAGACCACCCTCGACGACGGAATGGGCGAGAAGGTGAACGCCACAGAACTGCTGGAGGCCGCAAAGTGAGTGACAACCTTCTCCACGCCTGTCCACTTTAAATCCGTGAGGTGAAGCGGTAATCACGATAAGCTCTTAACTAAATACTCCGTCGAATTAACTTTCATCGTAGGAAGTCCAATGTGGTTGTTGAGGCTCGCCAGGTGGCCATGAGGATCTTTGAGGACTACACGGTGTCTTGGTACTGGATCTTGCTGTAAGTTCCCGTGGTCACTGTCAGTATCGGTGTTATACACATGTTTAATCGTCAATAAGTCAATGGTATGAATTTTTGTGACTTTGACGCTATGACTATATGATGCTGAGTGGGTTTTAAGGTGTGTGCCTTGTGTATTTTCCCCCTCCTTCTGCTAGTGGCCTGGTGATAGCGATGGTAGTCAGTCTCATCTTCATCGTTCTGTTGCGGTACCTGGCTGGAGTCATGATCTGGGTCATGATTATCTCGGTTATTCTGGTCATCGGCTATGGTAAGGGTTCCCATGTCTTAATATCAAAAAACCACATGCTACAAAATAGACATAATTAAATATACTTTATTTGGCAAGATTTTTTTTACCTACCACTAAGATAATGAATTTATCTATCGGTTATGTTCCTGAATGGATACCTTCCTGAATGGATGTTCATGAATACCTATTCATTCTGATTATGATGTATAGTAAATGGGAGGATGTTTTGTCTGTTTTGTCAGGGATTTTCCACTGCTACATGGAGTTTGCCAATCTGAAGGGAGAACCTGGAGCGGATGTCACTATTCGGGACCTGGGCCTGCAGACGGACTTCTCTATTTACCTGCAGATCAGACAGACCTGGCTGGCCTTCAGTAAGCCCATGGGAACACATGAGTACTACATGAGATGCACCCATCCACCCACCACTACCACAACACTGTCAAACCCAATCACACCTCACCACACTCCTGTTTGCTGGCATACAACGTTTAGCGCCCCGAACACGATGCGATGATCTGCTCTGCTGCTTTCCTCCCAGTGATCATCCTGGCCATCGTGGAAGTGGTCATCATCCTGTTGCTCATCTTCCTCAGGAAGAGAATCCTCATTGCCATTGCCCTCATCAAAGAAGCCAGCAGGTTAGGCTGCATTGTGCATTCAAACTTTTTTCCCCTTTATTTGTTTGCATTGCAAATTTCCTAACTGTGTATAATAATAAGGATCGGATCAGGCGGGGTGTTCATTTTGAATGATTTTGTTCGTCTCCTAGAGCGGTGGGCCACGTGATGTCTGCTCTCTTCTACCCACTGCTGACATTCTTTCTCCTGTCCATGGTGATCGCTTACTGGGCTGTCACTGCCGTGTATCCTTCTCTCATTTCCATGGGCGTCTGCGAAAAGAGGAAGGTCAGAGAATGGCCTGTAGTGTCCCACGTGGGCAGTCGTTTACAGCAGCTTCTGTGTGGGAGCTTTGGTATCGACCTGAGCGAAAGCCTTGATCTGCAGTTGTTTATATTTAATTCTGTTCGTTATCGCCCCTTCCTTAACACCTTGTATCAGCTTTCTGTCCACATCCAACGAGCAGGTTCACAAGGTGTTTAACAACACCGAGTGTTCATACTCAAGAGACACCTGTGATCCTAAGGTAAGGTGTGCCACTAAATGTCCCCTGAACATCGCACTGTTTAGGATTACGCAATAGATTTTTTTCAATACAGTTTGGTTCATTATCAGCATAATTGTACTCAACAGCTTGAACATATATTAGTCTTATCTCATCTTGTAGTTTAGGATAATGTATATGTGGATGGATAGATTGAGGTGTTTTGGCTTAATGTAGTTTAAAAATCAATCACAGCACATCGATGTATATGGAATACTACCTGATGACAGTTTAATGAAAAGCTGTAATAAAAATCATAGAGGTAAATGCAAATCCCCACACAATTCTCTTCCCATATTTGCAAATAACACATCAAATCATCGAGGGACTGCACAGCTCTCACACATATTATAACTCCACGGTCATCCCACCCCACCCAGACCTTCAACACGTCCAACATCACAGCCGAGTGTCCGGACGCCGAGTGCCTGTTTGCGTTCTATGGCGGCGAGACCCTCTACCACAAGTACCTCATCGCGCTCCAGTTCTACAACGTCTTCCTGTTCTTCTGGTGCGCCAACTTTGTGACGGCGCTGGGTCAGGTGACCCTGTCGGGGGCCTTCGCCTCGTACTACTGGGCCTACAAGAAGCCCGACGACATCCCCGCCTACCCCATCTTCTCCTCCCTGGGCCGGGCCCTCAGGTAGGCTTGGCCGTGGAAAGGATTAGATTTGATAGATTTGATCGGTTTGATTTGTTTTTTTATTATTCTTTTTTGTATTCCAGGCTACAATTAATACAATACGAGTGGCCTCGTTTCACTGATAATAACGACAATTCGTTTCCCAGCCCTGGTGTAATCAACGCAACAATTTTCTTAATTCCACTTCCTAATTGCGATGCAGGTACCACACCGGGTCCCTGGCGTTCGGTTCCCTGATCCTGTCCCTGGTCCAGATCATCCGGGTCTTCCTGGAGTACCTCGATCACAAGTTGAAAGGTCAGGAAGGAATCAGGTTGCCATTATTACGATTCGGTCGTTCGAAAGTTAACTCAGGAACCATATTCAAAATGGGGTTGAAGCTGATAGATCTTTGACACTCACTTCTCAGGTGCGCAGAACAAGTGTGCCAGGTTCATGCTGAGCTGCATGAAGTGTTGCTTCTGGTGTCTGGAGAAGTTCATCAAGTTCTTGAACAGAAACGCTTACATCATGGTGAGGTCACCGTCGACAAGAATGACTCATGCCTACTCACTCTCGTGACTATCGTGACGTAGCAACAAAACAACAATAACACAAAACGCCTGTTCCCTAGGTCGCCATCTACGGCAAAAGCTTCTGCCCCTCTGCTCGGAATGCCTTCTTCCTTCTCATGAGGAACATTGTCAGGTAGGTCAAGAACCAACCCACGCTGCGTTTGTTATAAAATAATAATTGCAATCCTCGTTCGATGTTATGCTCACATTCTCTTTACAGGGTTGCCGTGTTGGACAAAGTGACAGACTTCCTTCTGTTCCTCGGGAAGCTCCTCATCGTTGGGATCGTTGGTATGGACACTTTGAAGTGTGACATCTGAAGTTGTCAGTCAAATGAGGGCTTCTGTTTGTCTCACATGCTCTTGTGTCTCCGTGCAGGGATTTGTTCCTTCTTCTTCTTCTCCGGAAGGATTAAAGCTGTGGAGGAGGCCGCTCCATCTCTCAACTACTATTGGGTCCCTATACTGGTGAGAGAGACTTCCGATGCTGCTATTCGAAACCCACATGTCACAGATATAAAGTGTTATTATTGTACAGAAATGTACAACACTTTCAACTAGCAATAGGCAAATGACATTGCACCTACATTGTGAAGTGAAGTTCATACAAAACTGTCGTGTGCTGTAGATATTAAGCTATATACAGAGGTGTTGGATCACATGTGTGCCCCCTTGTGTCTCTGTGCTCGAAAGACGGTGGTGGTGGGCTCCTACCTCATCGCCCACGGCTTCTTCAGCGTGTACGCCATGTGTGTGGACACGCTCTTCCTCTGCTTCTGTGAGTACCGCGTCGTCACGCCGACACCGCCTCAACATCTCAACGGGACCCCTTTTTCGGCCGCACGCTTTATTAATCACTCAAATGATCTCAAGTCTTAACCGCTGCCTTTTCCCTCTTGTTCTCTGCCGTTTCTGACAGTTCTCTCTTATCTTATCTCTCCCTTTTTTTCCCTCCTTTCATTTCACACTCACCCCCCTTTTTCTTTTTCCACGGTTTTTGCTTTTTGGTTGTTGTTATTGCCCATTTACCCCAAACTCACATCAACCCAATCAAACACACGCACACATATATATATATACAATAAAAAAAAGGTGAGGATTTGGAGAGAAACGATGGCTCGTCCGACAGGCCTTACTTCATGTCCCCGGAGCTCCACGAGATCCTCTCCAAGGCTCAGAAGCTGGACGACCAGCCCGCTGAGAACGAGGTGGACGGGGTGAGTGTGGAGGAGGACACCCCTCTCAGGCAGGAGGACGGAGAGGTCCAGCTGAAGCACCAGACAGTGCTCACGCAGGACAACGAGGAGGAGCGACCCCTGAAGACGGACACTGAGCCAGAAAAGGCTGCAGCAGAAGAAGAGGAGGAGGGGGAGAAGGAGAAGGGGGAGGAGAAGAAGAGCGAAGAGAAGGAGGCAGCGGCCGATCTAGCCGCAGACGCTGAGAAGAAAGAACCAGAGGCGGCAGACGCAGAGGAAAAGATAGGATCCAAGGAGGAGGCGGCCACCAAGGAGGAGGAGGAGGAGGTGGTAGCGGCGGCTCCGCCCGTGGAGGCAGAGAAAGAGATAAACGAGGAAAAG
>OMNR01098200.1:0-10032 GCA_900303205.1 Mora moro
TTGTAATTGGTTGGAATGTGGCTTGTCTGTCAGCGACAACAACTCTCGTTCCTTTCGGTGGCTTTTTCGAGTGTTGCTTTGTTGTTGTGACTAAACAGACCGAGTCGTGACAAAACGTATATACGCTATTGAAGTGTTGAAAGAGATTATGTGATGCGATTTCATGGTATGATAATTCCTCAATCTATCATCCTGATCAAAGGGATATAGAGTGATCAAGTGCCTGAGTGAATGATATGGCATAATCTGGAGTAAATCTACCCGTCTCCTAATGACTGAATAACAGTCTTTCAAGAAAGACAGAATTTGTTTGACAGTTGTGTCATAATAAACCTTTTTTTTTTTTCTCACATTTCCATACGATGAGACTCTATTAAAGACAATGTGTTCAAATGATCTCCTGAGAATGGTTGGACTAGTCAACGGGACTCTCAGTTCATAGAGCATCTGCTCCTATTCTCCACGCTAAGTAATCAGTCTTGTCAGTCTCCTGAAAGGGCTTTAAGATGGTTGGGATGGGGAGAAGGGAAGCACTTCATTAAGATGATCAAAAACAAGGGTGATTTGCTCACACTCCAATGCCTATTCAATTGGTGTTATGTATTTTAGTGTGATGAGAACAGGTGCCATACTGCATGTTGAAAGAGGTTGAGTGCAACAGCAACATGTTTTAAAATGAATGCGGTTTTTCCACAAAATCACAGAATCACAATCACAATTATTTAAGCTTACACCATAAGGCTTTGCTAGTAATATGACAGTAGTGCAGCATAGTATTTATTTATTTATTTTACATTTAAATATGAATACCACCTTTGCACCTGCGTATGAAAACCTTGTTTGATGGAAGGTTTTTTGGGGGATTCCAGGCCCGGATAGCTGGGCTTAAATCTTGTCGAAGCTCCCGTGAAAAGAAACGTTTTCTACCATCTTAGCTCATTTCCACAGTCATATTACTCCCCTATTCAACAGAGTGTGCCAAAGTGTTCCAAAACATATTCTAAATATTTAACCGTCCAAATCTCATCAACGTAACTTCCTCCACAGCTGATTTCTTTGCTGTGTGTCTGACGACAACTTTTCCAGTCTGGCAGACTCATTTGAACATTGTATAATATTAATGTTTCCACTTCCTCTTCCACATGATTTACTATTATGGAAAACTAGATTTTTAGTATTAATTTAACAACTTTTGCACTCTGGTAGCAATATTATACTGCGGGGCTTAATTCAAATAACAAGATGATGCTGTGACAACTAAGAGTCACTCATTTCAATAATAAATGACCTATAGGCCTGCCTTTCCTTTAGAAACATTTGCGCATGCACCTTTAACAATTGGATTACCTGAAAGGTAAAGCCACACTCCCACAAGAACAAACAATAGGTTTTTTGGATGACATTTCTCCTATGCAGTCAACATAAAGGTTGGAGCGATTAAAAGGGTGGTTTGCATGGCTGGTGGGAAATAATGGATTCAGTTGGATCAAACTCATTATACATGCAGTGCTGGTTCAAAAACCTGTCAGTGGATTATGTGCACGTCGCCTCAAGTCTGGCAGCTCCTGTGTGCAACGTACTGTAGAGGTTGCTGTACCTGTACTGATACACAGCCGTATCTTCACTGTACACTCAGAAAATACTGCCTCATTGCCATAGTCCTACTGCTAGTAGTGTAGAGGTGGCCTGCCCTGAGGCAACTTTGATATTTCTTTGTTATGATAATATGTATGGATTATTTGAAGAAAATTGCATTTGGGTTGGTTGGCAAGTGCTGAAATTGTTAGTTAAAAACCACACCTACCAGGGGGAATTCTGACGCAAATTGAATCGAGGTAAAGAACACATTGGATGTCATGCAGATTGAAACCGCGTTCTCAGTGAGAGAAGAGAAACTCATTTTCCATTTAGCATTTGAATTCATGACTCCATGATTCCATACGTCCCCTCGTCTGACGTTTCGTCTCCTCCTACAATGTCCGTCCTTTAAGGTCGAGGACTGAGGATCGACCACCGTGATTACTTTGATAAGAAGACTCAATGCAATACATGCAAAGTTAATGGAAGGGAATGTTTAACATGGAGCCTTAATGAAATGCTCAGGAACCTGAGGTTAGCCTCATCGGATTCTTTGCTGGCAATATGTGAGGTGTAATAATCCTGAATGCACAATAGGCTCTGTTATGAGATTTGTAGCCTACTTATCTTTTATTAAAGTGAGCCTTTGACAGGATATTCACCAGAATTATTGATTATTTAACTAACAAATGGGTCTCTTATTTTGCTCATCTGGTTTAGTCACGCTATTACCATATATTTCATTAGTTAGATCTAATCAAATTAGATACAATTGGAATTGAGGCCTCTTTAAAGACATCCATTGTTCCATCTTATGAATCCCTATCCGCCAAGACATTGAGCAATTGCGCACATGGGGAAGGAAAAAAAGTAAATATAGTGTGAGACAACGTCTTGCTGAGTTTCCCCATTGACATCTGTATGATTATATTCTGATAAGGTCACTGCAGGATCAGCCAGTGGCAGTCGCCTTATTCACTCCCGTCATGGGGTTTGTCTCTATCGTTCTCCATCACTCTTCATCATCCTCCATGTTGGATAAAAGTCCAGCGTCATATCGCACTCTGTCACTTCTGTCTTTTGAGAACTTCTATACCAGTAAAGAAGAAAAAGAAGAAGAAAAAGAAAAGCTGTCGCAGCCATTGTTTTTAGTTGATATTCATGCAGATAGACAATAGCGTGCCATAAATGATAAAGAAGCCGGTATTAAGCCTAAAAGCATCTATTCTCATTAGGGTACGTACTGTGCCACTCTAAGCGAAAGTGAACAAGAGGGATCCAAATTAATAGCAGTGATTATAATCATGTGAAATTGAACTGGGATCGCTGTGCGTCTCACAGCTGATTGGTGCAGTGAGGATGTCATTGTCAGTACATGCACTACTGCGCGCATGAGTTTCAGACCTCTGAAAAGAATAGCAGATAAATGCAATTAATTGACGATTTGTGGGTGATCTTTTTTTGTAATTTCTTTGCAGTATTATTGTCCGTGGTTGGAGCTTGTACATTTTGTCTTCTTTTACCTCTAAATGTGGCTGAACTCAGTCTAACATTCCTCATCGTTCATTTCATGGATGTCTATTGCATCAAAGGTAGTTGATGTGGGATTTAGTATCAAAATGTGACTTTTTGATGTTTTTAAAACCTTGCTTGTGAGCTATGCATAGGCTGGTATGCTTCCAGTATTTTTGTTGCAGCAAAACTAATTTGTGCAAAAAGACTTTGATTGATACATGATTGTATTGATATTGTTGAATGTAGACTGATTGTGGCAGAATACCATTCTCAAGGTGACCAAGATAAATGCTGTTACATGTTTTCAAAAGAGCACCAAAAAACAAAAAAAGTGATCAACACATATGTGAATGCTGACTGATTGGTGCATGTATTGCTCAATCTGTGGACAAGTGACCATCCATATGAATAATGATATGTTATCAGACCTACAGTGTGTCATTACAGAGCATTGTTTTTCAGAGAACGGTTTACCGGAGATTCCAGATGAGAATAATGATTGGTGCTTGGTTGAAAAGATTTCATATTCATATTGTGTGCTATATGTGCTATATATTTACTTGCTCAGATGTTCATGAAATGTAACTGGACATAAGTACATAGTGTGATTGCTGTAGACACCTGCGTACAATACATTGAGGCGAAGAAAAAAAACTCGGAACAGAAATACAATTTCATATTCATGCAAGGTGTAAAACATGGTAGGGATATTTCGTTGATCATGTAGTGGTTCTGTTTTGCCAATATTTTTTTTATTGCGTATTATTGTGTAGTGGTCCAAATATTTAAAGGAGAATAAACATTGGCTAAACAAGATAAATACTCGTGGTAGAAAAAGTAGTGACATTATGTTTGGCAGAATCAGCTGATCGGTTGATCACAAAGCAGGAAGTCTATCTTAGCGCGCATGCGCCGAATGTAAGGGCATTTTTTTTTTGTCTGAAATCTCCAGCAACCAGCTAGCTAGATTTAGCCCTTTTATTAAGACAAAGAAGGCTTGTGGCGAGATTGAGTGGAAACAGTTTAAAACAACGGATGATGACACAAGCTGCTGTGATGTAAAGCCACACGCTTTAGCTCACACATAAGGATGCATGATAATAAAAGGTGTGTTGTTAAAACGTCTTTTTAAACTTTTCGCAATTGCTTTGGATACATTAGCTTCAGCTAGCTGCTAGTTAGCCGCCGCTAGCGTTGTTTTTCCACCTGTAAGCGGTAGCGTTTTGCTCCTATCTATGATGGCTAATTTTAGCTAGCTGCCCATACTCTCTTGGGTTGGGGAACCCCCAATTTCTTCTCGATTGGGGTATTCACCTACATTCTCTTATCGTCGTTAACACAAGTATCCATCAACGTGTATTTGGTGTGTTTGTGCGAGGGCTGTGATTTTCTACGGAACTGAATGTTGTAACGTTAAGATGATCTGCGTTGATGGTCTGAAGCTAGCATCTAGCTAGTGCCAACGTTAGCTTGCTTACCAGCTGGCAACATTATTTTCATTTAATAGAGTTCTTGTATGTTGACGTTTTACGTCTTCACGTGTCTTTGAAATGGCATACTTTTTGATCAGACTATATAAAACAAAACTTGCCTGTGTCTGGCTACTAGCGCTAGCACGCTAGCTAACGTAAGCTAGTCAACTTTGACTTCATTTAATGTATTCATCCAGGCCTGTCATAATGTGTCACTACATCGACTAAACATTAGCATATAAAGCCAATTAAGTCGAGGCTGCATTGATCATTTGTAATTTTCCTTGAATCTGTCGTTTACCAGTCATAGAATAGCTGTCTATCATACCCACGACTGCATTTCCCAAGATGTATCTAATGCTATATATATATATTAACATGCATACCATAATAACATTTGTGATTATGATGGCCGTATGAATGATATGGTACTTCATTTGCCATCGCATTTTTTTAAATGACAGGACATGTTTGCTATGCCATAAAAGTAGCATTTGCATGTGAACGTGGCAAGATAACATGCTAACTCCCACCATGGCAGTGGGTTTACAAATTGTTTCTAATGGAACTTTTGTAAGTGTTCATTAATGTGTAATTATGTTAATCTGAGGTTATCAGCATTGTATACCACAATGAAGAAACGCCACAACCGTATAATGGCTACTACGTTTAACAGTATGCTACTGTAAACAAATGTGCCATACAAAACTTAGTGTTTCCATAAGATATCAATTGACAGTCGATTTATGACGGAACGTCGTCACATGTATGGTTTGGACCCATGTTATAATGTTTGTATAAAGGTTTATGAAATATGTATTTTTTATTTTAGAGCGGGATCTGGAGATAAGACCATGAAGCATCCAGCGATACCTTAGATAAATCCAATCTTTGTACATTTCAAACACTCAGAGGTAAGTTTCCAAATTTATTTTAATATACTATGAGGGGAAACAACTTATCTTGGAAGTTTTCATAACATGCATTATCTTTTTTTCTGGTAGGGACTAGAATCCATCTCTAACGCAACTATAGATCTGACTTGATACTGCAAATGTTAAATGCTTTGGAATCCATTTACTTTTGCCAATTTTACTTCTGTTTTCTTGGACGGTGCTCCTCTTGAAATGACTTGGCGATCCCTGTCTGTTGATTCCATCGACAGTGCTCTTTTCTCCGTGACAGTGTAGTTTTGGAAGTCTTGTAATGTAGTGAACACAGGGCTTGGTTATGCACTTCCTCTCTTTTGTAAACGACCAAACTATACGGGTTTAGTTACTCTCAGTCTTGACACATTTTGTGGGTCAACACATTCAAACCACATTCAAACCTGTCCCCAATAGTTTGTCACTGTTACTCATCATTTCACTGTTTACAACAGTGGAATGCACCATTTTACTACCTAGCATAACACTAGTGATTGAAGAGGAGATGGGTCGGTTGCTCGGGGTGAGTTTAAAGGCAATGAATGTAAATAACTGGATGAGCTTTTTAGTCATTGCTCCTAGCTTATGGTATTACCTTGAATGTTGTGCAGTACAGCCTCTCTAGACAGTATCCTTCAATTGACTTGAATATTTGATAAACTAGTAGGCCTAATAGTTGAGTCAAGACACGAAAGCATTATTATTATTATTATTATTATTATTATTATTATAAGTACAAGTACAAGGTTGATATTGACCTAGTAAAAAACAGTGTACTAATTATATTCTGTACACTAATACATGTGTCACATTTCAGTTATTGACAAGCATGCTGTGTAGGCTAGCAATACGAGTTATCTAGTAATTGCTAGTGAATTGAGTGTCGTTCTGTGAACATAACTCATTGTGCTACACTTTCTAACTCAAGAACAATGTGATATTTATAAAAGTTACCCTGTATCTCATCGTGACTCGTTTGCAACCATCTAAAGATCAGTGGTGTTGTTGACTCTCCATTCTGCTGATAACGCACGCATCTCTTTAGTGCTTTGGCTAGCTGTTGGGGACTGTTCACCGAATGTCAAAAGGCATCTTAAAAAGTCTTATGTGGACGGCATCAAAAATCCCTACAGTTAAGTAGCATTTATCAGAAAGAAAACTCGTCCTGTGGGCTCCATGTACCTCTTGTAGCAAAGAGGGCCTTCGGAGCTCTGGATTTGGTTGAGAGTAAACAGCTGTGGTTGAAATGGCTAGTAAAGTGCTCATTACTTTGTTTGCGTGTTTGTTTTTGTAGATCAATAATGTCCATGGTATCTCTCCCTGCCAGGTAACGTGGCACAGGCTTAAGGACGTCAGCGGCCTCCTCTAAGCTGGTGATGTCACGGGTTCCCACCCCTCCTCCGCCTGGGGAGATGTCCAGTGGCCCAGTGGCGGAGAGCTGGTGCTACACCCAGGTAAGCAGCAGCAGCAGCCACAGCGGCGGCAGCAGCAGCAGTCGGTCTGTACGCGAATCTCAGCCTATACACACACACACACACATACACACACACACACACACACACACACACACACACACACGATGCAAGGGCGATGCCTGGTCGTTGAACGTGCCTTTTCAAGTGATATTGCGATACAACTGATAAAGCTGAGGACTATAAAGGGCTGAGTGGGAATGTGTGACGGTGTTTTGTTGGCCGAGTCGATGTTTCCTGCGATTGTTAGGCAGCTGCAGTGATTATTTTCTTCATGGGGATCAATGCCTTTATGATAATGGCTTTCATTCTGTTTTTGCGAGAGAAAAAAAAAAGTGTTTGACAATTTTGCTATTATCGTTATTTTTTAAATTTTATTTAGAGAACATTTGCAACTTTTTCTATACAATGCACTTCTCTTTGGTACACGGTTTGTTACTTGTGATGGGGCTTCGTGGGTCGGCGTGTGCATGGGAAATACCAAAGTTTTAACTGTTCTGAAGCTTTAGTGAAGTATTAGCCCTGATGCTAAGGGCTAATACTCGAGTCTGTATTTCTCGACACCTTGGGTTTCAATTTAGGTATAAACAGGAAGTGGGATTCAAAGCAGATGTTTGAATTAGGAAATGGTTATTTCTAGCTGTAGAGTCAATTGCAGTTCATACTATCTATAAAGTGATGGTCGTGTAAGGTCTTGCATGAATTTAAGATACATTTTTCCAATTGTTAGCTCGGTGAGGTGACCCTTGCAAGACCATGCAAAATGCGAGTCTCGGTCATACCCATACCCTGTGTACAGTGTCAACAGTAGCTTACTTTGACTAACAACATGCAATGATATTCAGAGCGTATCTCACTTATGTAAAACTACATGTTTGCTATAAGATATTACCGGGAAAACTGAGGAATCTGATTTGGCTCTGCAGGATTTGATTGGATCATGCAAAAGTGTCAAAACAAGCTTTCCAAGCTGTGTGTTGTTGGTTGAAATGTTGAGCAGGACAAACAAGTTAACATCACTAAACATGTTCAAGTTGCATTGATTTTGATTTGGATGTAACATAACTTGGTAAACGTTAGGCATGTTTTGTTGAATGGCTAAAAAGGTTAAGCTAGTTTTCATTTCATGGTATCTTTGAGTGAAACGCCTAAGACTTAGCGTAGTTCAAACTTAATCCTCTATAGACCTATCAAAGTCTGTTTGATTGATCACGCTGTTTACGTGTTACCATAATCAGACCGCGGTGTGAACATCTGTTGGGCTGAACCGTTTCTCCCCACAGCGCTGGCCAAGTGCAAAAAACCAAACGAAGTAGTACTCGGCCCCAATCGCAGCCTACTACCCGCCCATAACCAAAAGTATTTGTTTCTAAACACGACATTAAGCACTTTTACATGACCACACCATAGTTGTCCAAGAGTTTCCAAGAAATCCCCAGTATCAATAATACTGTAATTGGCAGAGCATGTTAGCGGAGCAGGTTGTAACACCAGATCCTGATTGTCTCTCTGAATGAAGAATGCAGGGTTACTGGATCATCAGCGTGAACATAGTCTAGACAAGTCAACCCCTTGAGTTTCATCAGTCTTTAAGCAGTTAGTTGTCTGGCCGAACCTGCATATTATTTCCATTAAACGCACTGCAGTTAGCTCTCTGCTGTATAAAAGACACAAACAGATGTTGGCAAATCTTGAACTGTGATTACATTTTAGTGCCTAGCTTGATGATTGCTTTTCTCGAAACGGTTTATCACAGTGGGATGAGGACTTAATTTGGTTCATGTTCAGTTCCCTGCTCAGTTAGCTGTCCTGTTTTTAGCCCTCTGCTCAGTTCGCTCTTATAGCCCTCTGCTCAGTTAGCTGTCACGATTAGCCCTCTGCTCAGTTAGCTGTCACGTTAGCCCTCTGCTCAGTTAGCTCTCATGTGTAGCCCTCTGCTCAGTTAGCTCTCATGTGTAGCCCTCTGCTCAGTTAGCTCTCATGTGTAGCCCTCTGCTCAGTTAGCTCTCATGTGTAGCCCTCTGCTCTTTTAGCTCATGTTTAGCCCTCTGCTCAGTTAGCTCTCATGTTTAGACCCCTGCTCAGTGAGCTTGATTCTCAGTATTTCCCGTTCTGTCCTCCCAAGGTAAAAGTGGTGAAGTTTTCCTACATGTGGACCATCAACAACTTCAGCTTTTGCCGAGAAGAGATGGGCGAGGTGTTGAAGAGCTCAACGTTCTCCTCCGGCCCTAACGACAAGATGAAATGGTTGGTATCCGGGCTAAAGCAGCTCTCTGCAATCCATTCGGTTATCACATCAATAACGATTCACAGACTTAAGTCCCTCAAGGCAGTCGTAGCAGCACAGACTCTCACCCTGAGCAGGCTTATCGTACCTCTGTTTTGAAGCATTTATTAGTTTATTTTTTGTTGTTTGTTTGGTCTCTAACCTAACCAATACTTTTATCTGTTCGCTCGGCAGGTGTTTGCGAGTCAATCCGAAGGGACTGGACGACGAAAGCAAGGATTATCTGTCGTTGTATTTGCTACTCGTGAGCTGTCCGAAAAGCGAAGTCCGAGCGAAGTTTAAGTTCTCGCTGCTGAACGCCAAGCGAGAGGAGACGAAGGCGATGGGTGAGCACCACGCGGTTCCACCATTTCCTCCTCTGTTCTCTTTATTTATTTATTTTTTACATTTATTTTGACTCGCTGAGCTTGCCTTCACCGTGTGTGTGTGTGATTCGTGTGTGTGTGTGTTTTTTTTCCCCTTCGTCGCCATGACAGAAAGCCAAAGAGCGTACCGCTTTGTCCAGGGTAAAGACTGGGGCTTCAAGAAGTTCATTAGGAGGGACTTCCTGCTCGACGAAGCCAACGGACTCCTGCCAGATGACAAGCTCACATTGTTCTGCGAGGTAAATGTTGGGTTTTTTCGACATAGGATTTCCTTTATTCAACCAGAGAAGGAGAATAATAGAGCCTATCTCCGCTTGATAATTGTTGCAACCATATCTTGTTTGCGAAGCACAAAACAAAGTACTCATTTTCCAACTCCTTTTGTTTTCTACTCTCTCTGGAAAATGATCTGTGGGT
>OMNR01098201.1:0-10368 GCA_900303205.1 Mora moro
CACCCATCTCCCAGGACCCCCGGCAGCAGCACTCTCGGCTGGGTTAGTCTGGTGGCAGCAGTGGGTCCACCACCTCCAGCTCCAGGGGTCCTCATCTATCTCTCCAGAGTATGGTCCATTGTGTTCTACACCAATCTAGATGCTTTTTGCTTCATTGGTTGACAATTTTTTATATTTTTACATATGTTTAAAATAAACACATGAATATATGAACCTGTGTATTATTTGAATAGCTTAGTATTGAATGCACAATAACAGGGTAGCTATGTTTATACATGGCACTAGGCCCAGTTTAATATAAAACACAATTTTATACAATATATATAGTAGGGGCTCCCTAGGGGCTATAGTAGGGGCTCCCTCCCTCTCTCCATCAGCTTGGGGGTCCTTGGCCTGAAAAACATTGAAGACCCCTGGTCTACAGCATTGTAATCCATGTATAGACATTGAGTGGCATATGTTTCTAGTGCAGTGCCCGTTCAAAACGTGCCTGTTCGAAACGCACTCCACACTGCACTTCCCACAGACACACACACACACACACACACACACACACACACACACACACACACAGATTTCCTCCTTTATAGTGAGATATAGGCAAATACCTATATAACATTTAATCAAACACGCCCATAGAGTGTCATTGGGCCGGTGGTTATTATCGGTCCTAAAAATAATGAAACGTGTATTGTAGGCCTAAAAGTAGGCCTATAATAACCATTATCTTTATAAACCAATTATAAACCAATGAGACGATAGAAAGTAGTTGGAAGTTGGTTATCCTGGAGCAAACCTGCTACATACCAGGTTTGCTCCAGGTTCACAGCGTGAGTCTCTGCACTAACTGAGATTACTATATTGGTATCTGAAACCGAAAATGTTGCCATTCCCTGAACATATCCGGTTAACCTGGAAATCCGGTGAACTTATTGAAATAAGGCTCAGGGCCACAGCAATAGGTATCCACAGTCCACATAGTTGCAACACTTTGCTGTCACCTAGAGGCGCTTTGAGAGTGTAGCAGACGTATTTCCACAATAACGGCTCGTCGTTAACCCAAACAGAAACCATATCATTACAGGTGACGTGAACCCAGTCGATGTTGACAGGTTTCCTTGAGATGATAACAGAGGTGAAGGGCGACTCTAAACACAAGACATCTGACCCCCGCTGTGGGGGGAGTGGGAAGGCGCAGGTGAAGGTGCGCTCAGCACCAGCAGTCGCCGAGGGCCCAGTCGTCGCCTTCGCGGCGGTCATCTCGCCCTGTCGTCATGAAAGTCGACATGAAAGACTGACACCGCGACTTTCACCACAAAGTGGACGGGAGTGGGCGTTGCCGCTCGCGTGACGCAACGCCTGGCGGTGTGTGGGGGGTAGGGGGTCCGAAGCCAAAGCCAAAGCAGAAGTCCATACGTGCTAGGGAAGCAAAGTGAAAGCGGGCCACGTCGCCTCTCCTAAAAGCTAACCCGGTTGACGTCGAGGCCACGTCGTCGGATCATGGAGCCGTCCGCCGCCGCGTCTCCCAGGGAGGCGCTGGAGCGGCTGTCCGCGGCGCTCGGCTGCGCTCCCACCGCGGGGGCTTTGGCCGCGGAGCTGGACCTGCAGGACGACCTGAGGCACCTGAGACGGGAGTTCCTCCTGCCCAAAGTGGCGGACCTGCCTCCGTGTGAGTTCTCGTCAAACGCGTTATTCATAGGCATGCAGGGTGACGAAATGCAGCGCTACTGCTTGTTATAAACATTGTTATTATGAATGATTGACATGACAAATGCCGGTTGCTGAGAGATTGCTGAGTAGGTAGATATTACATGATACATGTTGTTGTGTATGCACAGTGTAACCACTGTGCAGAAATAATTGTCATTAATTAATTAATAAATCAATCACATTTGGCTTTTGTTTTTTTTTGTCTAGCTGATCTTTCACTGGTTGACGGGAGCCAGGATTGCATTTACTTTGCGGGGAACTCACTGGGGCTTCAACCTAAGAGGACCAAGAAATATCTGGACGAGGAGCTGGAGAAATGGGCCAAAACGTACGTGAACGGTTTATTTCTTTAATGTATATTCTGCTCGCACATGACTGGCGGCTAATCGTTTTCAGCAGCTGAAACCGTCTCTTTGAAATTAAAAATGTTTTCATTACTTGTAGAGGACTTTTATTTCGGTAGAAAGAAAGAAATAGCACCCATTGCACTCCTAAGCAGGAGGGATACCTCACCCTGCGTTCCTTCCCAAGGGAGTTTCATTAAGGGAGTTTTTTTCTTCTCTTTGGGGGGTTAGGGTTAGGGGGGTGTCATAAGGATATGGCCTGTAAAGCCCTTTGAGACTAACTGGGATTAAGGGCTATACAAATACAATTGACAATTGACTCAAGGCCTTGAGAATTGAGAATGGTGTTTTCTTTTTAGTGAATGTTTACACTTTCTCTGTTGGTGTTTTGTAGAGGGGTCCACGGACACACCCAGGGCTCCAGACCCTGGGCATGGGCAGAAGAAAACATTGAGGAGCTCATGGCAAACGTCGTCGGTAAGGACAGCAGCGTGAGACGATCACACTCAAAAACATGTTGCCGTTATTCAGGAAAGCCACTAATCTTTGTTTTTACGTCCTATACCGTCAATAAATCAATACATATCCTAACCCTTTACAGTTGACTCATAACATAAATTAACGATTACACTGGGAACTTTTGAAATGGATAAGTGGTTAAGCTTTGCATCAACTATATCTCATACTTAATGCCACCACTGAGATGTGTTGGGGGGAAAAAACTGCACACATACTGACCAGGTTGTTGACACTGCGTTTAGTCCAAGGTGCATGCCCCTCAATGTTTGCATTAAATCAATAAAGGCTGTCAATCATTAAATCGATAAAGGCTGTCAATCGAAAAAATAATTTGATCGCGATTAATCGCATGATTGTGCATAGTTAATCGCGATTAATTGCAAATTATATCTGTTTAAAATGTACCTTAAAGGGACATTTTCCAAGTTTTTAATACTCTTATCAACATGGGAGTGGACAAAATATGCTTAAAATCAATTAACAACACAAAACAAATATTGTCCACAAACCCTCACAGGTACTGCAATTAGCATAAAAATCTCAAAACTCAAGCTGGCTAAATTTGACATTGCTTAGTAACATGACTAAGTAAGTATCTCACACAATGTAGTTTGTCCAACACAAAACAACGGACTGAAACAATCCAGGGACCCACACGGGTCAAGCATTTGCCAGTATGCTCAAATCACAACTCATGGCAAACTTTTACTCTTATAAACAGAGTGCCCATTGACTGCGTCGCACTTAGTGCTTTACCTCCTACCTCCTACCTCCTACCTCCTACCTCTTACCTCCTCCTGAGTGCAAAACGCCTGCTATTTTCAATGTCCCTCTTTGCCGGAGGTGCGCACGTGAAGGAGTATTCACTCTCAGTTTAAATCTATTGACATTTTGACATTGTATACGTGTTAAAATTCAAGCTGAAGCAGGGGGTTAATTGACCCTTTAAGTACAAATGACTTTGGGAACATTTGTGGTCGATTGAACAGTCTCCTTTAATTCGTCCATGTGGTCAAATAAAGGATGCCATGCCAAAAAGACAACAACGGTGGTAACGCCTCTGTACTGAAACGTTTCATTTCATGAACTGAAACCAAATAAAGTTCCTCATGGAAAGTCGCTAATAATCTCGGCTCTACTGTGTTATAGCAGAACTTCTGGGGGGAGCTTGTCTGCCATCAGACTTTCGATATTAATCGAAAGTCTGATTTGTGAGACTACTAATAGGACAACACAGAGTTGGAAATCATGTTACCATCATTTCTATTTTTCTTTCTTTTTTTCTTTCTTTCTGTCTGTCTGGCTGCCTGCCTCTCTGTCTGCCTGCCTGTCTGTCTGGCTGCCTGCCTCTCTGTCTGCCTGCCTGTCTGTCTGGCTGCCTGTCTGTCTGTCTGTGCTACAGGGGCCAAACCAGAGGAAGTAGCTTTGATGAACGGATTGACGGTTAATTTACACCTACTCCTAGTAAGACCGCTTCTTGCAAATCATACAACTCTTTATTTAACAATTTTGCAATATCTCACATTAAAAAAAGTAAACATATTCTGTTATTGTTATCTCATCTACACTTCGATCGATTATCTGAAGTAGGCTGAAAACGAATTAATTAATATCCTTTTATTTATTCTGGTAGCTTTCCTTTTACAAACCGACAGCAACGCGTCACAAAATTCTCATGGAGGCCAAGGCGTTTCCATCGGACCATGTGAGTAACCAACAAATGAACATAGTGATCTAATACCCCATGGGGATCCTCTCAACACAGGATCTTGGATATGACCTGAAATGACTTTCAAAACAATCAACATATTTGTCATTAAAGAAGATTAAGGTTTCACCTTCATCCTGTTCTCATCCCCCTCCCTGCCAAATGTCTGTCCCTAACCCACACTGTTGTTGATCAAGAAGCAAATTGAGGGGGTTGGAATATACATTAAATGATCCTTCTTTCATGTTACAGTAAAACAATAGATCCTCCCCTGACCAACTGGTATGAGAAAGGTTACTTTAATATGATTTCACCTTCATCCTGTTCTCATCCCCCTCCCTGCCAGACGAGTTGATCAAGAAGCAATGTGGGGGGGTTGGAATATACATGAAATGACCCCTCTTTCAGGTACTGTAGACCAATAGATCCCCCTCCCTGCCAGAAGTGAACAACTCCGCTGTTAATCGAACTTGGAAACTGCGTCGTGATTTTGAACACTCAACAGCTAGCAGGCCGATTTCCACAAACGATGTTTGGAACATAAATGAAACCGCTAGAGGTCGAGGTTGGAGAGCTGGCGAGTTGAGAGCGAAGTTCAAGGCTTTGCGGCACTCAGCTCACCCTCGTTCCATGTTAATCATTTCAGTCCGTTTCGAGGTAAACAGGCCATGAGCGGCCTAATAACATTTTCTTGTGTCTTTACTTTCTATGTCAACATTGCGTCTGATGTTATTGTATTTCATGCCCTGGCGATTGATTACAACTGATAATAGTCATTTCAGGCGAGTTTAGAGCGTTCCTCCATGGGACCGGCTTGGTTCTATATGAAACGCTACCATGTACAAATCTACTTGAAATTGATTTTGATTTTCACACAATTGATCGGACTGCAAGTTATTTACCAGTCACAACAGCATTCTGGATACATTGGAAACGGCCTGTGAGTCTCTGAGTCCTGTGAAAATGGCATTACAGTAGTCAAGCCTACTAAAATAAGCAATAGACATCTCAAAGAATACACAAAAGTGAGAAGTCAGAAAGACATCAGCAAAGACATCTTAGAAATGCCATTGAAAGACTTTTGGTCGTAATTAAATGTGTTCCCCTGGCAGCGTGGGGGTCCTACCACATGCTGAGTCAATCTGAAATTGTCCATCATCAAGACTTGAACTGATTCCTCTTCCAGCCGTTTGCCAAATGAAGTACATTTTAGTGTAATGGTTGCTAAAGTTAACTAAAGGTGACCTGTATGTGATGTGATCTGATTGTTAAATGATTGAGAATTCCTTCTTTTTTTCCCCCCCACATATTTTCTATCTGATCTCCTCCTCAGTACGCTGTCGATTCTCAGATTCGTCTGAAAGGTCGCGACCCCAAGGACAGCATGCTGTGCCTGTCGCCGAGACCGGTACGACCACAAACTTCCTTCAGCAGAACCGTCCTTGAACTCCCATAATTCATCATTAATACACAACTTGGACAGAAATAACATTCAAGGTGTCTAACCCTAACCCTAGTCCGTGAGGGGAGTTCAGTGAGCACCTTTTGTCGTTGTAATAAGTAAATGAATTGTAGCACGGCAGTATTTGTTTTTACATTTAGTAATTATTTATCCGACCGGGGAAGAACGAATCAATGAATACAATGAAAACCGGAGTAGCTACAAAACGAAAAGCTTGTTTGTGACGCCAGGGCGAGGAGACGCTGAGGACAGAGGACATCTTGGAGGTGATCGAGAAGCAGGGCGACCTCATCGCCGTGGTGATGTTCAGCGGCGTGCAGTACTACACCGGGCAGCTCTTCAACATGGAGGCCATCACCAGGGCCGGCCACGAGAAGGTTCTCGCGTTCACGCCCAGAAGCCACTTCAACCGAATTATAATTTGTGTAGCCCTTGAAAGGAGAACCGAAGAATATTTGTAGATTGGTTTGCATTGTAGAGGACTCCCCCCTATAGGTTAAGGTTGAATAATTTCACATTCATTAACTGGGGGGTGCCAACCTGCACGTTGCTCTTTAATTACAGTTACAGTCTTACAGGCACAACACAACACACTCACTCACCCTAACGTGTGCACCTTGCAGGGTTGCTACGTGGGGTTTGACTGCGCCCACGCTGTAGGGAACGCCGAGCTGAAGCTACACGACTGGGGAGTGGACTTTGCGTGCTGGTGCTCCTATAAGGTCAGAGGTGGTGGGGGGGGGAAGGCGCTCACAAAATAAATACGATCGTTATGTTTCACGGCAAATCATTTGCCTGACATTGTCAGGTTTATTGATGAATGCGAACGCTCAATATTAAAGTTGAACGCATTCCATAATTCAACTGTACAACCCTGACTGAACCCATAGTCCTTTAAAGTGAAAATGTTCTGTACAGACCATAATATCCATACTGAGGTTATAATTAGCATTGTGTTTGTCTCCCCCCGCCTGTAGTATGTGAACTCTGGGGCAGGTGGACTAGCTGCAGCGTTTATCCATGAGAAGCATGCCGACACCGTCAGACCGGCGTGAGTTACTGGTTGTAGCCTCTCACAGAACTGGTCTTAACTTAATGCCTCTTCTCGGGTGAGTGACGATTAGATAAAACGCACGATAAAACAACAACCTTTTCCATGTAATTCACTCCTCTAGGCTCTTAGGATGGTGGGGACATGACATGAAAACTCGTTTCCAGATGAATAACGGTAACTCAAGTCACCTTTCCTTTGTGTTGCTGAGCCGTGGGCCCAGCTATTGTTTAAGCGGATATATGCTGCCACCTAGTGGTATAATTAGTTATTACTAGTTTTATACCCTCACCCAATAATGGCACAGGCATACAAGTTATATATTATTATATTATATTATATATATGATTATATTATCTTGTTCTTAAAATTTGTTTTCATCGAAATGTAACTTGATTTTCTAGCCTTTTTGGTTATGTGGAGAGGTGTCGTCACAGGACAAACACAGGTGTCATGATCCTAATTATGGGTCTGCTAATTGGACGGGTTTAAGTGCGCAGAGTATGGCTAGAGTTCTCAACAGCATCGACTCGTTATTATTCGTTCGTTCCTATAACTATATCGTTAAAAAGGTCAATGAAGGTTTAGATAGAAGCGTGTTTTTAGTCAGCTTGTTAAAGGATAAAAGGCCAGATTTCTTTCTGATTCATCTAAAGACTGGACGTTGGACAATATTTCACACTGTCACATCAAGGACATTGTGTGGCACTCAGGGGAAAAAAGTGTGAAACATGACTAATCTGAAATAAATCGGCTCTCTGAAGAGCCGACTGAAGGGTGAATATTGAACGTCAAACTGAATTCATCATCGCGGACATGATTGCGAGTGTTCCGTCTGTCTGAAACAAACCACGTATATTAAATGTCTCTCAAACGAATCCAATCAAATCGTACGATAGGCTATAATATGAAACTAAATACAATATGTGTGTGTTGTTGTTGTTGTTGTGTGGGACACACACGGCCATACGTGCAGAGTAGAGTTCTCAACTGTCTGATTCGTTATTGTTCGTTCTTTCACATAATTGTATAATTAAAAGGTGAAGCACTATTGTTATATCCCACCTCATCTCCTACTAAACAATGTAGGCCTTTCCTTTACCCCTCAAACAAAAAACACTACAGCCGTTCTGTCTGGAGCATAATATCTAGGCTACTAAATATATATATGTATATAAATATATATACATGATAAATACATGGATACATCTTCCAAATGCAAGACGCAGCTTGAGTTTAAACTAATGTCTGTCAGTCTAATGTCTAAGTTAGCCGTGCATTCTCTCAAAAAACGTGTTTTTTGCCCTCGCGCGGACGGCTGACAACGCATATTTAGCGCCATGAGCGACACCTGTGTTTGTCCTATGGCGATGCCTCTTTGAATAGGGTCCATTACCGAATACATTTCCTCCTGCTTGAAGTGATGGACCTCCTGCCGGGCGTCGGTGGATACAGACTGTCAAACCAACCGGTGCTACTAGTCTGCCCTCTGCAGGCCAGCCTGGAGGTACTGCAGCCCTGACCACCTCTGCACACTCTGAATGAAGTCTCTCTGTTTGGTGTCTCTCTGAATTGTTTGTCGCATGTATTGTTGTTGCAATGTCACAATGTAACTTAAAGACGCTCCGATATTGATTGACGGTTCTCAATCGGTAGATCAATCGGACTTGTGTTCCAAACCGAAAATGACTGAAGAATTGCACCCTGCTAAATGGCACATTTTAAGTTTTAAATATTTTCAAGGCGGATCTTTGGATAAAACTTAGTTTTATATGCACATAGCAACGGGTCAAAAGAAGTAAAAGTCGTTTTTATGAACTGGTTGGTGTAATGTCACACATTACACCAACACACACTCAAATGTTCATATCTAGTTGATGAAAAGGGACTGTGCATTTTGTCCCTTCAAAGTTAGTGATATATTTTTGTATTTCTGTATCACCTTCCGTGGTATTCATTCAGCATTCATCCGTTATACAATGAGTCATTTCAACTGTTCTCGTTTTCACTAACTAGTTTGTCATGCATTCCTATTATTCCCATATATATATATATATATTTATATATGGATATATATTTATTATTTCTCCCCCACACACTCACACACAAAAAAACACAAATTCTACTATTGCTATTAAACCGGTGATTAATCACAGCCTGTTATGTGATTAACTCGATTAAAATGTTTAATCGTTTGACAGCCCTAATATATTGATACATTGTATACATTGACCCTTACAATAATTTGCATGTATTTGTGTCCAGAATGACCCTGGGTTGCACTGTGCATTTGATAAATGAAAACACTTAAGTGACTTAAGTGACTTAAACATTTGACTCACTCGACCCACCTCCCTCCAGATCTTCCACATGACCAGCATGCAGGCCCTGCGCCGGAAGTCCGTTCTGCTGACGGGTTACCTGGAGTACCTGATCCAGCACTACTACACCCGGGACCCCCGCCGGCCCGACAAGCCCCACGTCACCATCCTCACCCCCTCGGACCCCCAGCAGAGGGGCTGCCAGCTGTCCCTCTCCTTCTCGGTGCCCATCGCCCGAGTCTTCCGGGAGCTGGAGAGGAGAGGAGTGGTGGTGAGTGAGCCCCGGACTCTTTAAACTGTCTTAAGCTCGGTCCACACTTTTGTGTTTATTTAGGGAAAAGTATATTTATTTTTTTATTCGTATATTTAACGTGTTTTCCTTGCGCTGGAACGCAAGCACGTCTCATCGGAAAAGAAGGATTTATTGGCTACCGGGCCCAAATCGTCTGTTTGGGGTTTTCACCATTTTTTCACCATTTGAGCATTGGTTTGCATTTGACGCTAATGGTGTTTTTTTTTTACAGTCTGACATGCGGGAGCCCTGCGTGCTCCGCGTGGCTCCCGTGCCGCTCTACAACTCCTTCGGCGATGTGCATCGCTTCGTGGAGCTCCTGGGAGCGTCTCTCGCTGCCAGCGATCAGAAGTAGGAGCCGGGGGGGAACTTGCGGCTGCGTCCCCACGAAGGCCTATAGGCCTTGCAGCCCTACCGTAGCGGCCGTGTCCTTGATAGCGGCGTCTATGAAGGCTCCTTGGTCACTCAAACAAATGAGACGGCGTAACGAGGCTGTTGACCCCCAAAAGACGTTTTTTTTTTCACACATTGTAGTCCTTTTTTCAATAAACCACAATGAAGTAAATGAGCTATGCTAGCTTGCGATGCTAGCTATTACTTGGATTGAACGGGTTCATGTATTCTGATTTAACAGATGGGTTTCCTACATGTAGGCCATCGGCCATGTTATGAGTCAATAAGACAAAAATACTTCTGGAACTGTGAATCCAAAAATCCAATAAAAATATTCAAAGAAATTCAAACAAATGGGCCAATGGGCAGTGGCCTGGGCCACTGTAGCCACGCCCCCCTGTGTCGGACCAATATGGCCGCCAGGCGAATGAGGACTATTGTGTGTAAAGAGAAAGAACAAAACCAGTTGGGACCACCACCAGGAATCAGTTGTTGAGATGTTTAGTATTTTCTGGGGGGTTTTCTGCCGACAAAGATTATAACATAAATAATAACAAATATAAATAAT
>OMNR01098247.1:0-11270 GCA_900303205.1 Mora moro
CTTTAAGGAAAAAAGCATTCCTTTGCAGCCACAGGTCACTTACTCAAGCTGAGATGGCGTTCAAGAGGGAGACGAAGAACAGCGGGATTGAACCCAGAGTCAACGTGCCCAAGAAGCCTGTTCCTGCTGTCAAGGTTTACACACACACACACACACACACACACACACACACACACACACATATATATATATATATATATTAGCATATCTCTTCACAGACCCTTCATACTATAAGTGTGTGTGTGTGTGTGTGTGTGTGTGTGTGTCTCTCCTCAGTTGGACCACTTTGTGGTGAATTGCATCTCTGCACCTTTAGATTCCCTCATTTGATTTAATAAATCTGATTTGGACTCTGTGTGTAAATGTTTTAAGACACCAGGCTCAAGTCATGTCATTATACAATATGAATCAACTGAACAGCAAGTTATATTATGGGACAAAGTTTTACTCCCCCTCTACCTCTGTGTTCATATGAAATATAGTTAAAAGTAGCAACATTGACCATTTTCACAGAGGTGTCGTCGTAGGACAAACACAGGTGTCACTCATACGACTAATTATGGGTCTGCTACTTGTATGTGGATCGTTGCTGGATCATTGACAGCTGTACGGGTTGCACCCTGTGCCTCAGCGTCTGTCATCATCGATTGCATCTCGATGGTCACCAGGACAACACCCTACAAGCCCAAGCAAGGTGTTCCCATCAGCCCCATGTGCTAGACCAACCAGTCCAGTCAAAAGAGCTTGATTTTGTAGTATCTCATAATACGTACAGGGAAAGGGGGAGGTTAACGTGAGACAGGAGCACCCACTACATTTCATCTCAAGAATTCTTGAGAATTCCACAATGTATGATTGGAAAAGAAGAGACTCAATTTGAGTTGGAAAACAACGTTTTGTTGTCCTTTTATTGCCTACACCCACACTCCCAAAGTTCAGAGAAGACATCACAATGGTGGAGAATGCCAAATAGGAGGGGTGGGTGAGAGCCAATGTCCATCAGTGACTTGACCATTTACTTTGCACAATTGAGAACCAGCGAGAATACAATGGAGAAAATGTTGAAGCTGCTATGTCAAAGCAACCAGTTGCAAATAGAGGCTAACCGGGCTCTTTTGGAGGAGCAAAGAAAAGCCAATATGTTGAAGGAGGAGGAACTCAGGTTACAGAGGAGCCAGCTACAAGGAGCAGGGCCATCAGCCACCAACCCCATAGTCTGTGCTAGTGACTTCATCCCTAAAATGTGGCCCACTGATGATCCAGAGGCCTACCTCCATGCGTTTGAGAATAATGCAACCAGAGGAAAATGGCCTAAAGACCAGTGAGTTGGTATCCTAGCCCCGTTCTTGTCGGGTGAGTCCCAAAAAGCTTTTCAAGACCTGGAGTAGCCAATGATTATGACGTCCTGAAGCAGGAAATATTGAGTAGAATAGGGCTTATGAAGTTTGGAAGGGCCCAGCGCTTCCACAATTGGGGTTTTAGGAATGGCCAACCCCCCCGGGTGCAGATGCATGAGCTGATTCAGCTTACAAAGAAGTGGCTTGAACCGGATAAAAACTCGGCAGCAGCCGTAGTTGAAGCTGTTGTTGTGGATCGATATTTACGGGCCCTACCCTATTAGACAAAGAAGATTATCAGCCACAGTACTCTGGTTACAGCTAGTGCTTGGTGGAGGCAGTTGAACAGTACCAGGATACTAATGAAATGCTCTGCATGGGGAAAAAGGAGCAACCTATCCCTCTAGGACGACGCAAATCCTCGTCCACAGCCCCAATACCCCACCCAAGGTAACACAACCAGGCAGGTTAATATACAGGGACTGTATCAGGCTGAGCCAGAGCAAAGAAAGCGTATCCTGGACAGAGACACCAGGAGATGCTACAGATGTGGGGAACTGGGTCATATTTCATGGCAATGTCACAAAGTGGATGAACTAATGCCAAGAGCAGAATCCTCTGGCAGCCAGGCTACACACCTCTACGCTTCCTTGATGGAGGATACAGTACACCAAGCTTGTACGTGCCCTGTGAAGCTAAATAACCATAACTTCTCGAGAAAAGACAAAAGACAGAATCTTACAGTGGTTCTTCTGACCAGGCATCCACAAAGAAGTTGAGAATTATTGCAGAAGTTGTCCAGAATGCCAACTCACTGCCCCTCGGCCCTCATTTAGAAACCCCCTGATCCTGCTCCTCATTATTGAGGTCCCCTTTGAAAGGATTGGGTTAGATATCGTAGGTCCCCTACCCAAAAGTGCTTGGGGACATCAGTATATTCTAGTCCTGATAGACTATGCTACCCGTTATCCCGAGGCGATACCCCTCAGAAAGGCTACAGCCCAGCATATTTCCAAAGAGCTGTTCCTCCTATGCAGTAGAGTAGAAATTCCAAAAGAGATATTGACAAATCAGGGGACCCCTTTTATGTCTAGGGTCACCAAGGGCCTCTGCTCCCTCCAAGGATAAAGCATCTCAGAACATTGGCATACCACCCTCAAACTGACGGTTTGGTAGAGAGGTTCAACAAGACCCTTAAAACCACGCTTAGGAAGTAAATTGAAAGAGATGGACGTAACTGGGACCAGCTCCTCCCCTACCTGATGTTTGTAGTTAGGGAGGTACCCCAAGCTTCTACAGGTTTCTCATCCTTTGAGCTCCTATATGCTCACAAACCCAGGGGGCTTCTTGACCTAGCGAAAGAATCTTGGGAGAAACAGCCTTGTCCGCACCACACTGTTATTGAGCATGTGGAGGCCATGAAAGACAGAATGGCTACCATTTACCCCATTGTCAGAGAACACATGGAAAAAGCTCAAAAAGAACAGCAAGCGTCCTACAACCGCCCCGCACAGCCGTGAACAGAGTTCAAGCCAGGGGACCAGGTTCTGGTACTGATACCCACTGTCAAGTGTACGTTTTTAGCCACATGGCAGAGCCCATATGAAATCATCGAGAAGTGAACTACAGGGTAAAACAACCGGGAAGAAGAAAACCAGAACAGACTTACCATGTGAACCTATTGAAGAAATGGCACCCTGCAGAGGTCCTATTAAGTTGCTTACCCCCGAAAGACTCAGGAGCACCACCAAGAGAGGATGTAAAGGTGGGCCTAGATCTGTCACCCCAGCAGCACCAGGGGTGCATGGAGCTTGTTGACTGTAACCATGTGTGATGTGTGATGTGTTCTCGGCCACACCAGGCACTACACATCTCGCTGTACATGAAATTTGCACCAAGCCTGGTACGATAGTCAATCAGCGGCCCTATAGAGTGGCAGAGGCCCAGAAAGAAACAATCCGAGAAGAAGTTAAAAAGATGCTTGAGCTTGGAGTTATTGAAGTGTCCTATAGTGCCTGGGCAAGCCCTATTGTGCTGGTCCCCAAACCTGATGGGTCGACTCGATTCTGCAACGACTTTAGAAAACTAAATTAAGTCAGAGTTTGACGCTTACCCAATGCCCCTTGTAGATTAACTAATAGACCGTCTGGGAATGGCTCGCTTCATCACAACTCTTGACCTTACAAAAGGATACTGGCAAGTACCGCTTTCCCCAAAATCCAAAGAGAAAATAGCCTTTGCAACAAGCGAGGGGCTTTTCCAGTACACTCAAATTACCATTTGGTCTGCACGGAGCCCTTGCAACCTTTCAGCGGCTGATGGACCGGGTCCTGCGGCCCCACAAAGAGTACGCTGCAGCCTATTTGGATGTCATAGTGATACATAGCACAGACTGGGAAGGTTGTACAGAAGGTACTAGATGCTCTTCGCGTCCAGGTCTCACAGCCAATCCCCGCAAGTGCAGGCTAGCATATAGTGAAACCAAGTACCTCTGATTACAGTCTGCCACCTGTAATCAGGGAAGTGGACTAAAATCTAATCCAAACTTATAACCTACCTCTTTAACCTCTCATATGGTTGCGGAGTATAGGAGTGTCCCTCAGCTCTCATTACAGCTACATCGACCTGTTAGCCAGCACTAGTCTACCACTGCTGCCGATGGGTAGATTAGAGGTTCCCCACATGCTCCTTATCCACCCTGCCCTCTCTAACTAAGTTCTTGTTTTTAGTGTGCTGCTGTGATCATGGCGGGATGCCGGGCCACCCCATCTGATGGCTACCAGCATGCCCAGCAGCCAGCACCTCATTGCCATGGACAAACATTCACTTCCATTCCTTGCTGTACATCTGTATTTAAAATGTCTATTTATTGTGTCTATACATGTCTGTGATGGCACCCATTGCACTCCGAACCATCCCTGGAAGGAGGGATCCCCCACTCTGTGTTCCTTCTCAAGATTTCTTCCTTGTTAATTAAGGGAGTTTTTTCTTGCCCTTAGGGGGGCTAGGGTTTAGGGGGGTGTCATTCATACATGGCCTGTAAAGCCCTTTGAGACTGTAACTGATTAAGGGCTATACAAATTAAATTGACTTGACTTGACTTGAACCGACAAGCTTTGCCTAACGGTTCAGATTGGGAACCAACGCATTAACTGGGGAAGGAGATCAGAGGAACACAACACACAGCAGCTGGCTTGGCTCCGTCGCTGCGGTCAAGTGATTAATGGGTGGATGCAACCTGAACCCAACAATGGAGGTGGACTTTTACTCTGAGACTGAGAGGCAAACAACAAAGGTAAATATGTTTATTAACATTAGCGTCACGGTTGTCAGGTCTCATGTGCACTGAGCTTCAAACGGCTCTTCAGAAACCAATGGGTGATGTCACGGAGACTACGTCCATATTTTTATACAGTCTATGAATTGAACAGCATTCATTGTAAGCCACTAGGAGACTTCCGGCAAGATGGCGGACCGGGCAAGCAGCCGTTTCTAAGCTCACGCTCAACTGCCCCCGAAATTTACATGAAAACTTAAAATTTGATCAGTTAAACAAGACAAAACAGTAAAGGGAACATTTGAATAAGTGTTTGAACTACCACATAGTACAAATTGAACCTAAAAGTACTTCTACCAACATGCCAAGTGGAAAAGCTGAAGCTAGGCTAGGTGCAACCTCAAGCCAAGTGAGTGTGTGCGACCACGACTATTCGCAGATGGAGGTTACAACCAACAGCGGTCCAAAGAGGAAAACTTCACCTGTTACTCCAACCAAAGTTACGGTGCTGCCTCCAAAGTTAAAGACCGCCGCACAAGAACCGACTGCAGTCTCAAATGCGACTCTCATTGAAGCTATAGAAAAGCTTACCTCAAAAATAGACAACTTCTGTGACTAGTTAAGAGAAAACTCGGTGGCTAATATCACCAAACTAGTGGAGATGAATGCTGTGGAGATTAAAGTCTGTAAAGTCAAGATACAAGCAATGGAGAAACAAATGCCCCGCCTCGTCAAAGAAAACGAGGAGCTGACAGAAAAGGTAACAGTTGGAGCGGTACATGACGCGCTGGAACCTCAAAATACAGGGTCTGAATGAAAAAGACGAGGAACACATCCGAGACATCATCATGGGTATCCTGGAGGGGAGACACCGCCAGGTAAATACCTTATTTTTAGTTCAAATAAATATCTGAAACCCACACTCTTCCAACTACTATGAAGCAGGGAATCATCAACAAAACAAGTCAGGTTTTATACAAGGACGATCAATTCATAACAATATACGACTTGTGCTTGACTTACTGGATTATAATTATTTAGTTGAAGATGAAGGTTTTATTTTATTCTTGGATATTTTTAAAGCCTTTGACACAATTGAACACACATTTATGTTTCATACTTTAGAATTGTTTGGCTTAGGAGAAAATTGTATAAATTTAGTTAAAATACTTATACTAATAGCACAGTGTTATTACCACAAGGTATGTCTCCTAGATTCGCAATTGATAAAGGAATCAAACAAGGTTGTCCCATCTCCCCCCTGCTTTTTATTGCCGCACCAGAAATGCTCTCTATTGTTATAAAAAACTACGATTTTGAAAAATTGACCGTGCTAGGCAAGCAGCTGGTAATAAGCGAACTGGCAGATGACACAACCATATTCATGAAAAGGCATCAGGCTTAAGATTACACCTTAAAAAATGTGAACTACTACCTATTCATAACTCTCCTCTGACAACAATTAATAATATCCCTGTTAAGTCATAACATCAGTCGTTAAGTACCTAGGTATACAAATTACAAAGGATAATAACACACTAGATAATCTCAACATTTGGAAAAATCTAGACAAATGTAAATCTTATTTGAATTTGTGGACATATCTATTTATCTATTTATCTATCTACATATCTAAAGCTATAAACCAGGCTAACTTTAATTATATTTGGAGAAGAAAAATGCACGATATTAGGAAAGGAGTTATGGTTAAAGAGTATGAGGAGGGAGGGCTGAAAGCCATTGATATTTGATATATTTGAAAAATGAAATTATGTTTTTGGTATATATCCCAAGCTATACTTTTAAGCTAGGAGGCATCAACCTCCTTCTTAGATGTGATTATGACCTAAAAAACGTATTTACTTAAAACCACTTAACTTATAAAAAACGTACAATTATCTGCGTTTCATCAATAGATATTACTTTATTATCTTTTTACTTAATTATCTACAAGAATAATTTTAGTCCCCATGTGGAATTGTAGGTATGTGACTTTTAGGAAAAAATCTCTATTCTACAAAAACTGGTTAGAGAAAGGAATATGGTCTGTAATGCACATAATGAAACATTATACCTTATGAGATTTTTTGGTTTCAAATTTAAATTAAATGACAATAATGTTATCAAAGCAATTCCACAATCCATAATTATCATGTGTTCTAATTTATGTCAAAGTAATGTCAATTTGCAGCTTCCTAAGCTTTTGGTGAATGGACATGCTCTCTCACTAATGTAAAATTGCCCAACATCACAATCCGGGAAGCCTTTATTGAGGAACTATATCCATTTTCATCAAACAGAAACTCAATTTTACAACATTTTTCCATAGATGATGCTGATAAATTAAGAGTTAAGAAAGTTAAGAAAGTCCATTTTAAAATTCTTAATGGAATATATCCTTCCAGTGAATTTTTAAGATGTCGGTTTGGTATAGATCATAACAACTGCTTTTTGTGATTAACATATTGAAACAACAGCACATTTATTTTATGAATGAAAATGTGCTTGTGCCTTCTGGGAGGATTTGCATTACTGGTTATTTCCTAAATTTGATATTTTCTCTGAACTAACAAAAGAAAATGTGATGTTGGTGTATTTATGAAAGATGGAACACATGATTTGGCAATTAACACATTTATTATTCTTGTAAAGTTCTTTCTACATAAGAATAGATTCTTGAAAACACAAACCAAATTTCTAAATTTTTCATAAGGAACTACGTCATTATTTTTTTAGCACTGAAACTAATGGAGAAGAAGAATGCTTTGAAACTATTTAAGTTGATAGAGGACCTTAATCTTGCAGCGAACCCCTAGATCTCTTTTTATTTTTAATTTACTTTTATTTCCCTTTTTCTTCTGTTTTATTTATCTATTTTGTTTCATGATGCTTGTCTGTTGTCTGTAGAATAAGTGGTTAATATTGTACCATGCCATTTATATTTGTAAGAGCTACTTTAAAATCCAATAAAAGCCAATTGCAAGCCACTAGGCACAGGTTGGTGACGTCGGGGTTAGAAACGTTGTTGTGTGGTTGTGTCGTGAAATAAATGGAGGCGGTTTTCCTACGCTCCAAGAGTACAAGTTCACAAGTTTTTGTATAGATACGAGTATAGTTTGTAGTTTTCTACCAAAAATATTGTACTTTCTGAAGTTATTGTGTTATTTATAATGTAACATGATCTTGATTAATTGTTAATGCACTGTGCACTCAATACCGAATTCTGTGACAGTAAAAAGTGTTTTTATCTAATGTAGGGAATGTTCCAAAATGTAACAAACTATGATGTTAAAGTGTTGCTAAATCAGAGTATCTGCTTATGCTTTTTTGTGCTCTTTGGAAATATACAATTCCATATACAGTCAAGATACTTTGTTCTACAAACAATTGTCTACAGTGTTTGAAATACAAGTAGGCCTATGTGTTCTGTGAATAACTGAAATGAATGCTGTACATAAGTTAATGCACGTTATGTTATTTTAAATGCATTTTTGAAAGTTACATGATTTAAAATATGAATGTTTTAAATTAATTTCTGTATTTTAACACATTTCTGTCAAAACTGCTTTAAGCAATGCAATTTTTTAATAAACAATTTGATATTTTGCAATAATTGGGTCTGTGTGGATTGAAAAGCAGTACTTATAAATCCCATTCACACTAATTAAACCCATTCCCACTTTTCCAACTATTCCTACTATTCCTTCACCAGCTTCTTAAACATTCGAACCAGCAATTCAGTGTAGCGTCAGCTTTTCAGCATCCAGCATTCACACTGCAATTTCTTCAGAAATTGCATTTTCTAGTTACAATGATAAAATTCTAATGACTAATCCTTCAAACTATAGCATCCAAAGTAATATATTCCAATTATTTAATATAATTCACTGATGCTTCCAAGTGTAGCATCCAAACCTCTATGTATTTCAAATATTGAATATAAATCTTTATTGCTTCCAACTTAGGCATCCAGACATATATATATTCCAAAATAAGAATATAATCACTATTGCTTCCTAAATATGTATCTATTGCCTGTATAAAGACAGAAGGCTGCAGAACAGACGGACACAGAGAAGCCAGCAGGACAGAGGTTGGGAGAACGCATGGATGGCCTCAAAGCGTCACAGTCCTCACCGAAGGAGGACAGTGCATCAAAAGCTACAAACACTAAGTAGAAATAATTTAGTGGTTTCTCACTGTGAAATACATTTTTTGGTTAAGTGTGTGAAACATGAGTCAGATTAAATGTGTTTCCCCCATCTTTTTTGACTTGCATGATAATGTGGTGGTCGTCATTGTTTAGTTATTGTCAACGTTGCTAACGATAGCTATGAGTACGTTTTGTGTGTCGCATCTGTCCATGCATACATTAATTAAATGTAAATGTTATTGTGCAAGATAATGACATGCAACTATTACAGTATGAAAATAAATCAGAAAATTCTGGATTTCTTCACAAGAAAGAAACCCAAAACAGCAGAGCAGGACAGAGCAGCCAGCAGTAGTCAGTCAGAGGATGAGAGCCAGCTTGAGTTTGGTAGGGATGCAACGTTACAGCAGGAGCCTCCAGCTTCAGTTACGTAAAATCCTGACAGTTCCAGATTCTCTTTAGTAAGCACTTATTACTTGATTGCCTTGATAATATAAATGACACTGCGACACACTTCACTCCGAACCGGCAAACATCGCTCTGCCAAGTCCCAACTCTTCTCCGTTCTGGCACCACAGTGGTGGAATGAGCTACCGGCCGTCGTCAGGACGGCAGAGACGCTCTCCACCTTCCGCAAGAGACTCAAGACCCATCTGTTCAGAGTTCACCTAGACTCTGCATAACTTTGCACTTTGTATTGTATTTGTATTTTGACACTTGTACTTATTGCACTTTTTTGCACTTATTTTGCACTTCCCTGCTCTTATGCAGGCATCCTAGCAGTGGGAATATTTTGCTATTCCCCTGCAATTTGGAATAATTGTTTTTGCTCATTGCACTTTTATGCCTTTTTTGCACTTTTTACTTCCCTGCTCTTATGCAGTCATCCCTGCAGTGGAAATATTTTGCTATTGCCCTGCACTTTGGAATGCTGGAAGACCTGCTCTATTCATGTCTTTATTTACATCAGAAATATATTGCTATCTCTTTCTAACAAATGTACTTGTAAGTCGCTTTGGATAAAAGTGTCTGCTAAATTCCCTAAATGTAAATGTAAATGTAAATGTAAGGTTAGGAGAGACCAGAGGGTTAGTAGAGACCAGAAGGTACCAGACCAGAAGGTTAGGAGAGACCAGAAGGTACTAGACCAGAGGGTTAGTAGAGACCAGAAGGTTAGGAGAGACCAGAAGGTTAGTAGAGACCAGAAGGTTAGGCGAGACCAGAAGGTTAGGAGAGACCAGAAGGTACCAGACCAGACAGTTAGGAGAGACCAGAAGGTTAGGAGAGACCAGAAGGTTAGGAGACCAGAAGGTACCAGACCAGATGGTTAGTAGAGACCAGAGGATTAGGAGATACCAGAAGGTTAGGAGAGACCAGAAGGTACCAGACCAGAAGGTTAGGAGAGACCAGAAGGTAGAGGAGAGACCAGAGGGTTAGTAGAGAACAGAAGGTTAGGAGAGACCAGCGGCTTAGTAGAGACCAGAAGGTTAGGAGAGACCAGAGGGTTAGTAGAGACCAGAAGGTTAGGAGAGACCAGAAGTTACCAGACCAGAAGGTTAGTAGAGACCAGAAGGTTAGTAGAGACCAGAAGGTTACCAGACCAGAAGGTTAGGAGAGACTAGAGGGTTAGGAGAGACCAGAGGGTTAGTAGAGACCAGAAGGTTAGGAGAGACCAGAAGTTACCAGACCAGAAGGTTAGTAGAGACCAGAAGGTTAGTAGAGACCAGAAGGTTAGGAGAGACCAGAAGGTACCAGACCAGAAGGTTAGTAGAGACCAGAAGGTTGCAGACCAGAGGGTAGGAGAGACCAGAAGGTTAGGGGAGAGCGGAAGGTTAGGAGAGACCAGACGGTAGAGGAGAGACCAGAGGGTTAGTAGAGACCAGAAGGTTAGGAGAGACCAGAAGGTTAGGAGAAACCAGAGGGTTAGGAGAGACCAGAGGGTTAGTAGAGACCAGAAGGTTAGGAGAGACCAGAAGGTACCAGACCAGAAGGTTAGGAGAGACCAGAAGGTACTAGACCAGAGGGTTAGGAGAGACCAGAAGGTTAGGATAGACCAGAAGGTAGAGGAGAGACCAGAGGGTTAGTAGAGACCAGAAGGTTAGGAGATACAAGAAGGTACCAGATCAGAAGGTTATGAGAGACCAGAAGGTACTAGATCAGAGGGTTAGTAGAGACCAGAAGGTTCGAAAAGACCAGAAGGTTAGGAGAGACCAGAAGGTAGCAGACCAGAGGGTAGGAGAGACCATAAGGTTAGGGGAGACCAGAAGGTTAGGAGAGACCAGACGGTAGAGGAGAGACCAGAGGGTTAGTAGAGACCAGAGGGTTAGTAGAGACCAGATGGTTAGGAGAGACCAGAAGGTACCCAGACCAGAAGGTTAGGAGAGACCAGAAGGTAGAGGAGAGACCAGAGGGTTAGTAGAGATCAGAAGGTTAGGAGAGACCAGACGGTACCAGACCAGAAGGTTATGAGAGACCAGAAGGTACTAGACCACAGGGTTAGTAG
>OMNR01098253.1:0-10875 GCA_900303205.1 Mora moro
ACACACACACACACACACACACACACACACACACACACACACACACACACACACATAACACCAGGGAACTACTGTATATGGCTATAACTTCATATGAGGGAATAATCGGTGTGTTTACACTAGCATTTAGAATCTCTCTTCAAAGCGCAATGTGAAAAGAGAGATGTCTAGACAGACTCTCTCGCGGAGGCATTTTCAAGGCAAGCCCTTAGCTCATACGTCGGTGGTCGTCAACCAATTTGAAGCAAGGGGGGCTGTCATATGGACGTTTATCCTACCTGCCTACCTACCGGACAACTTCATATAAAGCCTGCCCTTGGCCTTTATGTCCAATCACGACACAGGCAGAGATTGGTTAGAGGACGAAACCAGGTGGCTGATTTTGCTCTGGGTTGATGGGGCAATTCAGACACTGTTCGATATTTATAGACACCTGGGTGAGGATATGGGGAAACACAATTACGCCCGACCTTGGGAACAACGGCAAAGCAAAAATAACAGGCGTCAAACGTCGATATAGGAGGGCAATAGACAATAACAATAAAAGGCAACAGCAGCAGAAGAAGAATAATGTCCTTTTTAATGCGTGCGATCTGCATGCAGATCGCACGCATTAAAAAGGACATTATTCTTCTTCTGCTGTCCCCTAGGGCTTAGCAACCCTAGGGCCCCCTAGGGCTGTCCCCTAGGGCTGTCAATGAATGTTCTAAATTCAATGATGTCATTGAAAAAAAAAACACACATTTGAGAATTTTGAGAATTTGAAGAAGGACATGACCGTGAGAAGGTTCACAGGTTCCCTCATCGTGGATCTGAAGGAGCGTTTGGACCCGGACATGGCTATTACGTCACGCGCGGTGTCGGACTTGACAAGCAAATAGAGCCATCGTTTGGTCAATATTTCTACACAACAGGCGGCTTACAAAGGACCCTGCCCTAAACAATAGCCTCAAACTCAAATGCAGTTAAAAACCGGACCTGTCTCACGTTTCAAGATGTTCCCGGTGGACATTAAAATGTCTGTTTAGAAGTGTAGGCCTCTCGCGCGAGCTCCACAACAGTAAAACGCAGTGCGGCTCCATGTGTGAATGTAACACACATAGACACATATTTACACAGATAGCGTAAATACAGGTTCAACTGACTTTCCGTACGAGTACATTGGTGGAGTCAAGTATCGCAGACTTTTTTTTTTTTGGTGTACATTGGTGCGCAAAACAAGGCTGACGGTTCGAATGGTTTGAACCTATGTGGTTTTTTTTTTTTTCGAAGGAATAATCAAATGTCATCTTTGGCCATTTTCGACAGCCCCTACCTAAACAGGCTGTTTGTTTGGAATCTAGATACAATCTCGATTTTTTTTTTTTTAAACGGCTGCAGAATCGACATATTTATCTTGTGCAAACAAGACAGCCATAGAGGCCGTAGAGGCTCATAGCGAAGTTGTTCTTTCAAACTCTACATAGACATGCCGTTTGGTGGCGTTTCGGCCGACTGGTTCTCGCGACGGGACTTACTCCTAGTCTTAGTCCTAGTCCTCTCCACAAACACTGCTGTGGATTATGCTCACAACTGAGCACCGGTCACTGAAGGGAGCACGGTCTCAATGATATAGTTGAGTGGCTGTTGAGGAGGATCATAGAATGAACTCAAACACAAATCACACAGCTCCATACGCACAGAGAATCATATTTTAGGCTAGGTCGAGCAGAATATTTCTCGTATTATACATCCATTCTATGGCGGATAAAGCAGCTCTTGATGTCTCATATCTCATCCTCATTTGGTGATTGAGTCAAGATTTACACTGAGAAACCATGACAATTATATTATGCCTGGATGTGGATTAATGAGATTCATTATACAAGGCCGTCGTGAACATCGATTGACAGCGGGGAAATGTGGGCTCAGGGTTTCATTCTACTTTTTATTACGGCAACGTAGCGAGAGTGATAGAGCGATAAGAGTGGCCCTGGTGGCTGGTGGCGTATGAATGCAGTGCAAGAAGTGCTCCAATAAGTTCAAATCAGAGTAACGATGTCATTGTTATTCTCCCTGTCCTCCAGTCATCCCAGAGCTGCAGCTCAGACCGCCAGAGTCTGGCCCGTCTGCAGAGTGACTCCAGCAGTAGCACTCAGGTATCAAACCAAGTTGCATTGTATGATATAGCTGTTGTATGTCGAGTTATATATATATATATATATAGCTAGCTAGTTTCATCCATATTCCTCTTTATTATGTGTCTTGGAGTAGCCTGCTTCACTCTGGCTTGTTCTTGCAGGTCTTTGAGTCGGTGGAGGAGGTGGATCAGATCGAGGCGGAGGCCGAGGCCGAGGCAGAGGCCAAGGGCCCCGAGGCCAAGCAGGTGCCCAGGGTTCCCAACGGAGTGCTCCAGAACGGGACCAGCTCCCCCGACTCCGGGCACCCGTCCTCGCGCAACTTCTCCGTCACCTCGGGCCTGTCGGATGGCTCGCTCAGCACGGAGGACAGTGCCTGCGTCCCTGATCTGGGACCGAAAACCCCCGCTGCGGCCCCCCCTCCGGAGCCTCAGACCACCGGGGATCCCCTGGCGGTTCGCTCAACCGGCAAGTCAGAAAACGATGCAGAGGAGGACAAAGCCTCTGAATGGAGGAAGAATCATGGAGACTCGGAGGCTGGGGAGCCGAATGAGAAGACGATCCAAGCCGACGTAGAAGGGAAGAAGCTGGAGGAGGGCAATGCAGAGCAAGCCCAGGATCTAGGAAGACACACAGAGACTGTAGAGGGTGAAGATGAAGAGCAGATTGCACTGAAAGATGCTGAGCCAAAACAGACAGGGAATTTAAAATCCCAAGAAACAAAGGCAATCCGTGCACCACACGATGTTTTATTCCCCAAGGAAGATGAGATTGTTGCAGGAGACGAGGCCGAGGGTATGAACATCCAACTGGGAGATGCAGAGGCCCCTGCAGCGCTCAAAAGTCTCATCTTGACTGAAGAGCCGCGCATGGCACGGCCAACGGAGGCCTATTGCACCTCCCAAGGCCTCCAGGCTCAAAGCGACTCAGAGTCGGAGTCTCCGTCGGCCATAGAGATGGAGGAGATCCCCAAAGCCAATGTGTCCATGGGGCCTTGGGACAGGAAGGGCCGTGGGTGTGAAGGGTGGTCTTCCTCTGAGGAGCTGCAGGGGGAGGCCAGTCCAGAGGGAACCCAGTCCACCCTGTCTGAGGAGCCCCAGATGGAGAGCCTCTACCCTCCCTTTGACTCCACGGCCGAGACCCAAGACGCCAAAGAGGAAGTGACCTCCCCGGCCTCTGCACAGCCTACCTACTCCGTATGTGTGCATGTTTGGTCTCTTCCTGTGGTTAAAGAGGATCTGTTTTCTGGGTTTGCTGCCAGCTGAGGTGTAAAGGTTCAGGTTGAAACGTGCCTACATTAGGGTTTATTCTACAGAATAAAACTAAAATAAATTTTAAAACAACCAAGGTGTATAGTTCAGACCCTTCTATGCGTTTACCCTGTTGTATAAAATATGAATTGAACCAAACCAACCAATCCTGACCCAGAACTACACAGCGCATGACTTGGTGGCCGATGGATGGCAACCGAGTGGTGGCGGGGAAACTCTTTGCAGAGCATTGTGGCGTTGTGTACTCCAGAGAGTGATGGGCCTTCTGTTGACACGTGTTGCAGCAGGGGCTCCTGGACCTGTACACGCTGAATCTGCACCGCATCGACAAGGATGTGCAGCGCTGCGACCGCAACTACTGGTACTTCACCCCGGCCAACCTGGAGAAATTGCGCAACATCATGTGCAGGTAAAAAAAACAAACGTTGTCCCAAGTTTCGAAAAGTTACATAGCGATTGTTGTAATCGATGAATAATTTAAATGTAACAATTGTGCAGTTATATCTGGCGCCACCTGGAGGTGGGCTACGTGCAGGGCATGTGTGACCTGCTGGCTCCTCTCCTCGTCATCCTGGACGACGGTGAGTCAACAGCTTCGTTATAATATCGATTGACACTTGTGAGAACAACAGCGGTTTTCACCGATGCGGCTCCTCGTGATATTTGGGTCTTTGTTCCTCCACCCGGCTCTGCTGTGGGCTGCCAGAGGCCATGGCTTTCAGCTGCTTCACCCAGCTCATGAAGAGGATGAATCACAACTTTCCGCACGGGGGCGCCATGGACACACATTTCGCCAACATGCGCTCACTAATCCAGGTGAAGAGCGTTTGTGCCCAACAAACAGTGTTCCTCGTCGCTTTTGCTCCCCTGCCGTTACTGCTGTACGCGTTGGACCGTAGCCCTGCGTGTGTTGACGTACCCACCGTATGTCTGCTTTCCGTCTCTTCCAGATCCTTGACTCGGAGCTCTTTGAGCTGATGCACCAGAACGGAGACTACACCCACTTCTACTTCTGCTACCGCTGGTTCCTGCTGGACTTCAAAAGAGGTTCAGAAATAGGTTTCCTCTTCTACCGTAGACATGATGCCAGACAGAGAAACAGCAGTGGCAGCTCTCCAAGTACCGGGGCTCCGCATTTGATTAAAATGTCACACTCTACAGTTTTACAGCTCCCTGAGGCACATGCTATCAATTGTATTAAGTCTTGTGGAATTTAAGTGTCCACTGCACACTAACTAATGAACGTATAAAAACGTACAAGTATCAAAGATTTATTCTGCCGAATTGGAGAATGACAGCATTCGTGAAACCGTGCAATTTATCTATCAACTTGGTTATGAAGGGCTTTGATAAGATGATATATGTATTTAGAAGAAAACAAAAGAACTCTTGGGGTTTTGAACTGAGGACATATTGTAATTTCCCATTACACAAGTCACAAACCGTGTCGATTAATATGAATCATAGTTTCTGGGAGGGATTCACACGGCAGTTGAGCGGGGAGATGACTCTCTTTATGCTTGGCCCACTAGAGCTCGTCTACGACGATGTGTTTTCTGTGTGGGAAACCATCTGGGTGGCCAAGTACGCGTCCTCGGGCCACTTTGTCCTGTTCATCGCCCTGGCGCTGGTGGAGATATACCGTGACATCATCCTGGAGAACAACATGGACTTCACCGACATCATCAAGTTCTTCAATGGTACGTGCCCAGATGGATTTTAAGGCACTAAATACATACGTGTCCATTCGGCGTCCGTAGTGTCGGATGCAGTATGCAAACCTTGCTTGTGTTGACAAAAACAGTTGACAAAAACACAAATAATTGAAAACCTGGACCCCGTTTTATTTCATGCTTGCGCTGTACAGTTATATACAGTGCTCATATGTGCGCTGTGTAAAGGTCAGTGTATGTGTTTTCCTGTAAGGACGGGGCGCACGTTGATGACGTCACGCCAGCGCGTCTGCATGCAGCCATCTTGTCCCGTATAGAGCACGTTAGTTATGTCTGGCCTTGCTGCAAGAACAATAAATGGGCTTTATATTATTTCTGAGTTTCATTTACTTTACTTTAAGAAATAGACATTACAACCAGTTCAATGCAGGTCTCTTGATATTCTTGGAACTGTATTTTTGTTTGGCTTTTGTGTATTGTGTCGTCCTACAATAGTAATTCATAGCAAATGCGCTTGTTTTGTTTGTTTACAGAAATGGCAGAGCACCACAACATCAAGCAGATCCTGCCCCTGGCCAGAGAGCTGGTGTGTAAGGTGCAGATGCTCATAGAAAACAAGTGAACTTCCTCCTGTCCTGCTCCTACGAGTTATGTGTTCATTAAGTTACGTATTAGCTGAATTAGCTCAATTTAATGACACACACACACACATACACACATACACACACACACACACACACACACACACACAGTATACAATCAGTTTGCTCCTGTATGTGTTGTCAGCTGGTGTGTGAAGGTGTAATTCTTCATGACTGTCTGTGATTGTAGATTCAAGCAGACATTTTCCAAACATTTGCGTATCTTAAAAAAATATTTTTTGTCTGAAAAATGTTGTCTGTTGAGTGTCGATGTTTACCCGAGTAAATTATATTTCATATTTTAAGAGAATGAGAATAGTTTAAGTTGCACATTTTCAAACCAAATGGATACTTGTCTACCAATGACTTTATTAATGAAGCAAAAGGTATATGATTCAAATATGTATTGAGAACTATTTTAATAGGTACTGAAGTTTTACTAAATCACCAGATTATCCTGATTTTAGATGAGACCTGCAGACACTGTTTCAATGACCACATCATTTCCATATTTTAAAAACTCATTTTATTTTAAATACAGACAGATACAGAAGTAAAAGAAATAAAATAAACACAGTCCTGTGGTTATGATTCAGTGCAGAAAGATCCCATATGTCATATTTAAAGCTGCAGTATGTACCTTTTCCACTGCAGCCAAGACTTCTGGTTAGAATTGCAGTGAAAGAGTGACATGGTACAGTTGTATTAACATGAGCCTCCAGTAACTGCTGATACTCTGTGTTCTCATCGTGTCCCACCCTTACCTATACCCAATAGTAAGTCTGTTTATGTTGTGTGTGAATTGTATTGTAACACCCACCCCACCGCCCCACCCCAAAAAAAACAAAAAAACAGAAAAGACAACGAGGTTGTGGAGATGAATGGAACTATATGTATGACCCATAGAAAACTAGGTTGATATTAAAGTGTAAAGAGGATATTTGGATTATATTCTACAGCGCATTTATTATTTATTTAGTATTTTCATCATCAGGTGAGGCATTTCATTATTTTTCTATTGTAGTGTTGCTGATATCCTTTATGACTTAATTTCATAAATGTATATGGCCATTATTATTATTATTATTATTATTATTATTATTATTGGCTTACACTTACAGCAAATGGAAACTAGATGAGAATGACTGAAATCATGTTACTTATTACACTATTCTTTGGTCATTAACACATATATTACAAAAGAAGACTCATGATGAGAACTACCGGTATTCGCAAAAATGTACGGTGTATACATTGACTACGATTGAATGGCACTTGTTTTTCTCTGGACACATTACACATGGACCAAACTAGATTGAAACCTATAAAGAATACAATCCTAAAATGTAGACGACAGAAGGTTAAGTATGGGATGCTGCTATGGTTTGGGGCGTGTGCCTTCCCACTGAAGTAGCTTTTTTTTAAAATGAAATGTATACGTGCTTTCCACTCTTTAACACCTAATGTAACGTTGAAGAATATCTGTAGCCTAGCCACGAGTCGTTTGTTGTGTCAAGTGTTGTTTTCAGGAATGTGATGAGATTAATTGCGTTTAATATCAGTGGTTCCTTCTGAAAAAGTTCTTTATTTTGTAAAATGAAATGATTTGCTAACATCTAGGTGTTTATTTATTCATTCAAATGCTGCTTTTGTTTGTAAAACTATAACCTTGAAATTTGGTGTTCAGTTCTGAATGTTTGTTGTAAAACAAATTATATTTAAAATGGCATATATATTAAATGGTATATGTTTTTATAAAACCATTCCAGTCTTTTTTGTGTGAGTTGTTTTCAAATTGACTTGGGAACATGTATTTTGGGAACAATTAAAATACAAAGAATGCTCACATTAAATGTGCTATATGCTAGACACCACGCGTTTAAAATGGGTACTGCAGTCCAAATTCACAATATTGGCTCACGCGTGTTGCCAGGTTGAGCGTGTTGCCAGGTTGAGGACACTGAACGAACACCAGCGCAGGACAATGTGACAAGCAACGACGAGTTGCTACACCGTAAGTTGATCAGCTAATGTATACATTTGCAATCGATGCATTGTTTGCAATGTATAAAGTAGCTCATGTGTGTATCGGTATGTACTGTTGTCCCGTTAGTGTTACAGACCAGAGCCTAGTAACCGGGTGCGGTGTATGATGAGGACGTGTACAACACATTTCTCTTCGCAGAAGACGAACAGGATAAGTACGAGGCAGTAATAGCAGAGTTTGAACACTACTGCACACCGAGGAAATAAAAATGAAACTTACGAGAGGTATGTCTTCAGAAAGAGTACAGAATCGATAGAACAGTATGTCACAGAATTAAGATTGAAAAGTCAACCCTGCACCTTCGGGACGCCGAGTGACTCCACCATAAGGGATCCAACAGTAACCGGAGTACAAGACTAAAGACTTTTTTTTACATTTTTACATTTAGGGCATTTAGCAGACGCTTTTATCCAAAGCGACTTACAAGTACATTTGTTTGAAAGAGACAGCAATATATTGCTGAGGTAAATAAAGATGTGAATAAAGCAGGTCTTCCATCATTCCAAATTGCAGGGTAATAGCAACATATTCAATACAATAAAACTTTTGCCAGGCGTCAGAAAGCACAAAGACTTTCTGTAATGACAAAGAGGACTGCACTTTGCTGAATGCTGTTTCTCCAAGAGAAAAGTGCAGCTTGTGGAGACGCTGACTGACAGAAGTCAGATAGTCAATCTTTATTTTTTAATATAAGACATTGGTCTATGCATCATATTATTTTTCAGTTTTTGCTGAAAAATAATTAACAGTCGTTGTAAAAAATATACTACTAGTTATGCTATTCATCTGTATTAGTTGTTTGTAATACGTCTGATTAATTGTACTAATTTAACAACAATTGGGCTTTTAATGAAATAAATGATTGTTAATCGACCGACTATTCTAACTTCAAGCTTCTACTTGTAGCTCTCAACGTATAAATGTGGACACGTCAACAAGTGACTTCATGATAAAAATATTATGTCAGAAGTGGGATTCGAACCCACGCCTCCAGAGGAGACTGCGACCTGAACGCAGCGCCTTAGACCGCTCGGCCATCCTGACTTGATGCACGATTGAATACTAGATTGAACTGTAGTATGTAGCCGGACCGTATACCGGCCAATAGTGTCACTCACTCAGTCAGGGACAGACTTTTCGACAATACCTTGTATTGCAACATAACTTTGACTTTATAGTGCAATACCTTGTATACACAGTGAATTTATGTTGCAAATACCTTGTATACACAGTGAATTTATGTTGCAAATACCTTGTATACACAGTGAATTTATGTTGCAATACCTTGTATACACAGTGACTTTATGTTGCAAATACCTTGTATACACAGTGACTTTATGTTGCAAATACCTTGTATACACAGTGAATTTATGTTGCAATACCTTGTATAAAAGGGCAGTATATTTAAGTTATAACAGTAACAACAGCATTGGGTTCAGAGGTTATACAAGATATTCTTTATTTGAAAAAAAACAACTGTTGGATGTGGTGTATGATGAGTTTCAAAGTAAAAGCATTCTGACAATAGTACTCGGTGTGTGAGCCTCGTCAATACAATGTGGATTTGTCATATATATATATATATATATATATATATATATACATACATATTTTGGTCCATATTGACATGATAGCATCATGCAGTTGCTGCAGATTTGTCGGCTGCACATCCATGATGTGAAACTCCCACCACTGGTGAGATCTGGTGACTGTGGAGGCCATTTAAGTACAATGAAGTCATTGTCATGTTCTTGGTGATTTGAGCTTTGCGACATGGCGTGTTATCCTGCTGGAAGTAGCCATTAGAAGATGGGTACACTGTGGTCATAAAGGGATGGACATGGTCAGCAACAATACTCAGGTAGGCTGTGGCTTTAAGTGATGCTCAATTGGTACTAAGGGGCCCAAAGTGTGCCAAGAAAATATCCCCCACACCATTACACCACCACCACCAGCCTGAACCGTTGATACAAGGCAGGATGGATCCATGCTTTCATGTTGTTTATGCCAAATTCTGACCCTACCATCTGAATGTCACATCAAAAATTGAGACTCATCAGACCAGGCAACGTTTTTCCAATCTTCTATTATCCAATTTTGGAGAGCCAATTGTAGCCTCAGTTTCCTGTTCTTAGCTGACAGGAGGGGCACCCAGTGTGGTCTTCTGCTGCTGTAGGCCATCATGCTTCAAGGTTTGACGTGTTGTGCATTCAGAGATGCTCTTCTGCATACCTTGGTTGTAACGAGTGGTTACTTGAGTTATTGTTGCCTTTCTATCAACTCTGAACACACACACACACACACACACACACACACACACACACACACATATGGCTTCAGGTGAATGCTTTTCCAAGCAGGCTTCATTGGTTGAATTATTATGTGCAAATCACAAAAACATCTAAAAACATGCTAACATATTGTAATGTATCTTTTAATTGTGTAACTGTTTAATTTATTTTTGCCTTCCACATGGCCACGCCCTGCTTCTAGTGGGGAAACTCAGGCTGGATTCGGTTCATTTGTGGACAGATAGGGTTTATTTTTTATAGTTGTTTGTCTTTTTTTAATATTTGTATTGGATATGTGCTACTCTGTACTCCATCATAAAAACACATTCCACAGTGGTAGGTGTAGTTCCCAGAAGACATTCTTTGTATGTTTATTTAGACTTTTTGGGAACTATTGTTGTTTTTTTTTCCTTGCATGGCTTTGTGTGGAAAAGTGGTGACTTGACCCGGGAGGAGAGAGTCATCCGTCTCGCTTGCACATCGGTCAGAGAGTGAGTCAGGGGGGCTCTGTGTCGACCTGGTGCTAGAATGTTCTCAACTTGTCAGGAGAGCCACAGTAGGCCACCCGGATGGATGGGGGGGGCTCTACGTGGCCCTGCGTGTGTGCAGCTGTTGCAGGTATATGTAATATGTGCTACTTTCATCAGTACGCCTATCATCCGTTGAAAGTACAGCGTGCAAGGAGAATCAAACACGATGTGTGTACACTCACCCGTTACATGCTGTGCAAATCTCAGTTGATTTAACTGGGAGAGCAAACCATCAACCATCTTAGCCAGATTGACATATTTCCTTTAAAGCATCATGAACCACTGGAACTACAAAAACTGTGTGT